>NAOQ01000449.1:24229-61349 GCA_002751075.1 Ichthyophonus hoferi
GTACAGTATAGTATAGTATAGTATAGTACAGTATAGTATAGTATAGTATAGTATAGTATAGTATACTACTTTGTGCTAGAGCCATAACATGGGGAAGATTTGGTTATATTCAAATATATAGATATATAATAGAAAATGTTGCACTATATGGAGATATCCTCTATTAGAGGTGTGGTATTAAAGTTATCAATCATAAACACTGACGCCCTATCACCAGGGCAACCATCAAGAGGTATAAAGAAGATAGTCCTACCAGGTGTTTCGCGCTTTCATTTTGAATTAATACCTTCTTTCTCTTCTCAAAGGCATGTAAAGTATACTACATATTATATGATAGACCCACCATCCTTATGGTTAGTAATACTCGCATGGTTATGACGTACGTATGACGTACATATGATACTAACTGTGCACCATTAAATTGACCGGTGTTTTATAGACTACCTAACTAGAAGCCTACATTAGACGTCCAAGTAAAGTAGATATATATATATTATTATCGAGACATTATAGAAGAATATTGGTTGCGATAAATATAATATCTTCATTAGGTATATGGTGCGCTATTTGGGACATTATTGTTTTAAAACAAAACATAAATTAACCTTTAAAAATAAAAAATGAAATAAAAATAATAATCCTCATATTGTACCATATAAAACCAAGGTATTATGGATCAAGTATATAATTAAACCTCTAATTTGACTGGTTAATGTAGTATTTATGGTGGTGGTAGTGAAGATATGGTAAAGGATGCCCTACTACTATATTGGCTTAAATATGGGGTATCGTGAGAGAAAAGTATGAAGGTATATAAAGTGTATACATACAAAAGCCCAAGGGAGTGTTTATGATTTTAAAAGATATAAATAAATTCTTTACAGGAGACATAAGCATGTATGTGATTAGAGGAATGGCAAAAAAGGAGGTTGGAGGGGAGGAAGAGGGAGAGGTGTACTAGTAATATACTAATAGGAATATATTATTAATAATATGCCAATAGGAATATTTTATTTTATTAGTAATGTCCTAATAGGAATATATTAATAAAAACACATTAATATGGCACAATAATATGAGAGTCGTAATAGCTAGCAAGCAGAGAAAGAAGGGAGTAGGAAAGGAGGTCACACCAGGGCGGATTCTTTCTTTAAAGTGTCATAGGCGTCTACAAAGCAGTCTGTACTTAGGGCTCTATGTGAGCTCCTATAGGGCTGAAGGGGCTCCTGTATATGCCAATGTTACAAACTATACACTGCCTTAGTGCTTACATATCTTATGAATATAATACCATACTATATATTATCCTTATTAATATGATATCATACTATATATTATCTCTGTTAATATAATACCATACTATAACTATATATGCGTATATATACAACATACATATAATTATATTAATGCATATAATTGGTTCGTTGAAGTATTTAATAGTTCACCCACCAATCAAAGTACCCAGTCGCCCATTGCCACCGCAGACTTCAACCCATAATAATCATTAATTAAAAGCCACTGCTTAGTAATACCAAGGCCCAGTAATACTATATTATAATATACCATGCAATACTGTAGTATATGATACTATACGTTACTCTAATATACTATCCTGTACTATACTGTACTGTACTAGATTATATTATACCAACTATGCCGTACTATATTATACTATACCAATGCCTAGTAATACGTGTATGTCAAACCATACATAATAAAAGATAGATATATGAAGGGAGAGCAATAAATAAACTAAACACACCTCTAGTAATTCATTCAACATCATTACTAAGGTGGGAGGAAACTCCACCAACTGGTCTCTGTTTATAGTCGCTTGCACTATCTCTTTAGAGGTGTGAAATACCTCAAGAGCCTGTTGTGTTTCCCCCATGTAGAGGTGGGCCTGGGTGCACGGAGAGTGAGAGAGGGGGAGAGTATGATATATGTATGCTGTTAGATATATATACATTTATATTTAAGTACAACCTTACATATTTACATCTATATCTATTTAACTGAACACATACAGGTATATATATATATTGGTATGCATATATAAATATATAAGTTTCATCTTTATGTGGCAGGTCCATCTCTTTCTCTCTTATATACCACTCACACTTATCTACCTGTCACCATTCCAAAACAATATTGTCATCCTATCCACCCACATCACCCATATAACCTGGTACTCTGTTTTATCCAGCACAGCCCAGAGCCAATCAATAGGTTTCCCGTTTATACATTCAGTATAGAAGAACCAATCTGTACCCGTAATCATCTAAATACATAAATGTAACTTGTTACTAGCCAATCACATACCTTGAATAAAGTAGACTGCAACTCTGCATTTAGATGTTCGGGACTCTGGCCATCGATGACGTCAATCATATTGTCTTTGTATATTTTCAGCAGCTACAGATGTCATTATATATATATGGGTATGGATATGTAGAAATATGTGTATGTCCGTTATTAGGCAGTGAAAACAATTAATAGTCTGCATATTAATGCTTGCAAGAAAATGTGTAAAGCTCTTTAGGGGTAGTATCATGCATTGATATATCCCCAAAGAGGCCAATACCAATATATGTATTTATAAGTAGATAATTACAATTTAATAGAAGTAGGTAGTATAATGCTTTCTCAAGCTAATATATAAATGTGTGATAAACACCATAGAAACAAAAATAGACATCAATTATCTAGCACTAATTTAGTATATTAACATTAAAATAAAAATATATACTTAGGACATTTATATTACTATTACCAAATACGGGTTTGTATAGTTTTCATGTCTGTATGTGTACAAATAAGCACATGCATACTCCCTTTCTATATCCACGTACCACTTGGCTTACCTAACCATTATGATTATATCTTGTGTAACCTAAGTTCTATTGGCCTGACTTGTTTATCTCATTATACCTTCATAGAGAGTATAGTTCCAATAGAATTATTATTACAAAACAAAGTATTATTACATGTAAAAATGCACTATAATTTAATCCATTAGCCAATAACGTGTGAGAATATGTCATATAATTGGTCTAGCCAATCAAATAATTTGTGAAAATCTTTTGTGCAATATATCATTAATAATGATTATTACTGTTAAATATACTTAACCAATGACTCACCAGAGATAAATTATGTAATAAGATATCATAGGATGTGAACCTCAGCCATAGGGTCCACACATACCACCTTATATATATTAGTGTTCATTGGTGCATCTTATCGCTAGTCGTATTATCCAATACGTTCTTTTATAACATTGAAGACAATACTTTAATATTTAAATAATATTTTCATTCGGGTATTTTAAAACCCGCTGATTATTTAAATGTAAAACCATACATATAAAAATCAATATTATCATTTACAATCATTCATTAATATATTCAAGGTACTTCCTACTAATACTCAGAAAAAAATAATATAAAAGGGTTAAATATATTATATAAATATTTCCAAGCGATCAACTGTAACTGTAATAAAGATATATTCATTTAAAACTATTTATTACATACCACATACCATATACTAACTAACACATACACCACATACTATATATTACATATAATATACTACATATCACATATCATATACCATGTACCACATATACCACATACCATGCACTATGTACCACATATCATATACAATATACTACATAGAGCATATACTAATACCACATAAAATATACTAAATAACGCATCTACCGCCTCTTACACACCATATAGAATACATTACATGTTACACACTACATACCAAAGTATATGCATTCTCAGTGGTTTCCTGTGACCTCCGCTTGACACCACCTTCTTTCATTACCTTAAGACAATGTGCCATGCGTTGGTTTGGCGTATGCTTCAAGGCCTCCTTTAATATCTTCCTTCGCTTACGCATTGCCTTGGCCTGCATGGCTTCCTGTAGGACCACAGAGGGGTCTAGCCTACTGATATCTACCTTGTCTACCTTGAGCTGTACGGTTTGTTTCATTCTGTCTTTGTACTCCTTTATCTGTCTTTGTGAGGTGAAATGGAACAATATATTGGTTAAGTAGCTCATTTAATTATATATTTTAACAAGTTGATGGATCTCTCTGTGTGGTAAAGTATGTTTTGAATCTAGTAGGGCTTTGAGTGTGCAATAATTATTATATGTTTTATAGACTATTAGTAAATAATTATTTGACTGGCTCATAAGATAGTAAGTAGGTAAGTTAGGTAGGGACCTAGTAATTGTTATGTGCCTATTCAGTACATTATTTGGAAAGAACCCATTATGCATAACATTCCGATAGGAGAATGTTTGTATAAATTATTATCGTTTTATGCACTGATAAAAACCACAAGCTCACATAAAATTAATAGTATAAAGAAGTTATATATGTAGGCGTTATATATGTAGGCAAATAGGATTGTGATAAAAAAATATCATAATAGAGGAAAAGAGGTAGTTATTTACTGCATTGTAATGGTTGTGGTGCTTTGATAGCAGACAGGAACTAATACAATCCCTGCCCAACGTGCCCAAGGTTTTGTTCCCAGGGAAAATATTTTACGGCTTGCCCCTGTGGTTTTTATCGCATGTTTTAATTTCTTAGTTCCTATCTAACCTACTACTATCACAAAGCCTACCCGCAGCACAATTGTACATCACTGACAAGGGGTTTAGTTATAATTGAATTGGCTCGAGTTTCTACAGATGGTGCAGAACATTGTAAAATAAGCACATATGTGATATCAGACAAAGTCAACCACTCTCTTTACCATAATATTTTGATTCTAAGTAAGTACTGCTGCCTAGAATGCCAATAACTGGGAAAGACTATCACGGGATACAAGGTAATAAGCCTATCAAGTTTCTTTATTTCCCTTCCACAACTTTAACGTTCTATCCGCATGCAATACAACTGGATTAACCTGTATAAAAACATACTCTATTTTATAATTCTTCCACACTTCAACTAACCTCGTAAAATATTTAGTCGGACCCCTCGAGTTACTAGCCATCCCGATGAGAATAACAACGGGTTTGTCATAGTAAGGGACTAACTACGTTTTGACGAAGGCACCGCCTTAACGTATTTACCATATATATATATAACTTATCTTGTCATATGTCAAATAGGCTTTATTGCCTGTACACGTAAAAAACTTCTGTTTTTAGCAGTAATATAGCAGTAAACTATAAAATAAACTTGTACACCAAATTGAAATACAAATAAATAAACAAAAGCGTCGTGCTAAATAAACTGCTGGGGTATATAATAAATAAATAATACACGAACAACAACATTCCAATCTGTCTTCATATCTATTGGCTTTCTATTTTATTATCACCAATAGGTTGTTGGTAATCGTATTTTATCTACTTATAATAAATTAATCCATTGGCTAATCTTAATAACATTTATGTTATTTCTCAATACGTAGCATGCACTAACGCGGGAGATCAATGGTTTTGAATAAAGTATTGTAATTTGCTCTATCTTCTATTTTTATTGCTTAAATATTCTAAAAAATCAAAAAAAAAAATTTTTCCGAATTTTTCAACATATTTCCAAAATCTTTAAACTTATTTTTTTTTTTAGTAAAATCTTTCCCAATATTTCGGAAATCTTTCCCAATTGTCACAAATACAATAACGATATGATTGGTCAAAACCCCCTAGTGGCTCATCTAGATGACATAGTTCACCAATGATATGCAAGGTCACAATGGAGCGAGAAACAATAACATGCAGGGTATCGGTATAGATTAGGATGTGCAGCAAATAATTGATTAATAGGGAGGGTCCTACGTAAAACCTGCAATGTATATTATGTTATATTCATGAAAACTAAACATGACGGGCAATATGATAGTGGAAAGAGAACCTTCGGGTATTATTGTGGAGGGTACCAAGGTAAGAGGTGTTATGAATGTATTTTTGTTTATATTTCTCTTTTTTTTGTTTGTTTCATTGTTCATTGTGCGCACATTGTCTCCCACTTACACTTCCAAGACTTCTCAATTACCTTCTTGCATTTTTTCCCCCCGCTCTACCTCTCGTTCACTAATATTGTGTATAAACCCTTATTACTTTGAAATACATTTAACCATAAACAAGGTAATCAATGCCAGCATGTTAATCGATGGTTCTCTTGCCACGTTATATTTTTAAAGAGCTCCCTGTGTTGAAAGATAACTGAAACATTTGCAATTGTTTAAGCATCGAATCTTACTTTTTATGTTTTTGTTTTTTTATAGACAAATTATTTATCCCTTTAAGTATGTTTTACACAATTCGTATGTTATTGGTTCGCAGTGATAAAGAGAAATGGCATGTTTTGATCTCTGATGTTGTATTCTGTTCTTTTCAGGAAACTGCTGCGGCTGTTGTAGAAACAATTAAGAATATAAGGTGGAAGAAATGGGTTTTTCTATCAGCCACGTCCCTCTATATGGGGTATGTATATAATGCCACTATTTCACTATAATACTATTATTTCTTCCTTTATTAATGGGTAGGTAGGTACCAGGCATAGTGTTGGGGTAGGAGCACTCGAACTGATCATACCGCTAATATTCTATTCTGCATTAATAAACATGATGGCTTTAGCCAGAAGGTAACAATTGATCTGTGTGGAAAGGAAATACAATGGTATTGTATGTAACAGATAAATCTTTGACAAGTGCGGATCTTACTGGTTGCCATGTAGGCTTAGAGTATACAACAATAATAAAGGATGACCTCTGTGTGGGTTAAATATGTGAGGTTTATGTAGTGAAGTTTACCACTAGCACAGCCTCTCTATATTCCTCGTGTGGTGTTAAAAGTTACATATCTGCTCTAAATAGGAATGGGTAAAGGCCACAATGTGTTTCTTTCGATTTTTTGACGTCTCGTTTTAATTTATTTTAACGAGCCAATAAATGACACGGATATTTTATAGATTTCGAGTGATTCGCTGGACTCAATCTCTCAACCAGGAGACAAAAGAAACTTGGCAAAAGGCACATATATTTCTTTCTCCCCTCATTCCGCACTGTGTTTTGGTACTCCGTTATTTTTTTTATGCCTTCCTGGGTTTTCATTGTGTAGTTTGTGTATATTGTTATATTTACATTGTCAATTATGTGGCATGACCCCCCATAGCGGTAGATTAATCTTACCTAGCCTGTATTATTTTTACTTTCTATTGTTTATTCTTTCTGTTTCCACTTCACACCTTTCTATTGCATTATTAGCTCTGATATTACTTTGTTTTTTTATCTTCTCTTACATGTAATCCTATTATGCCATTTATTACTATTATCATGTCCACTTTGATATGTTTCCCCTTAACTTTAACCCGTCGTTCGTTTTTATTGCCTACCAATTGTATATACGCTTGGAAAGTGAGTTGGATTTATGTGTAGAAACCTCAACTAGAATAGGACTTATATTAGAGAGGGTAGGAGAAATTATAATATATTTAAAGTAGGCTATGGGCATATACTACGGGCATGTGGACAACCATGTATACGTTGACTAGATATAATTATATTATTATGGTATCATATTATTCTTCTACTACACTATTCTGGTATCATTCTATCATACTATTATTCTATTTTACTATACTAGCATTATACCATTATACTAATATATAATTATATTATTATGCTATTGTTCTACTATACTATTCTAGTATCATACTATTAAATTGTCATATTATTATATTATCGTACTATCACACCCACATAGCCTTGAATAGAGCACAATACCCTAATATGTGTAAACATACACATACATTTATGCAGGTTCAAGGCATTGTAAAGACGGTACTGGGTGGGCCCGAAGGGGTAGGTCCAGTGGAGGCTATAGTAGGAATGAGTATGCTGCAGGCCTATTATGAGAACGATCGCCCTAGGTATTATGTGTTTTATATGTTTCTATGTGTCTTGTGTCCAACACAATACACAGTTCTACTAGCTATATCATTATCATTATATATTTTTTAATGTAGGCCTGAATACCATTCTAAACACATGATGCGGTGAAATGGTATTCAGATAAAGCTTTATATTTAATATGGTAAACTGGAATCAATCTCAATCTGAATCATTACTACGTAGGTTTTATAGATAATTTCTTTTATTATTGTACAAGTTAACTAAATAATACTTAATAATGATTAGCAGAAAATAATAAAATAAATAAAATATATTTTATATTCTAATACAAATTATTAATTAGTTAGGGAATCATTCCTTAATTAAATTATGATGGGAGATAATACTAAGGTGTCATATATGCTATAGGCCTTTATAAACATCAGATATTATATCCTAGGACGTCAGTGGGATGATTGGTATAAATAAGACCCCGTTATGATTGGTGCAAAATGAGTGGGTGCAAAGAAGGGCAAATTGAAATACATTATAAGATATATATGTAACTATATATATGTGCGTGTATTTATGATATATATTAGGGAGTATTGTATTATATAATATTGTACTCTATAATATTGTATTATATACTATTGTATTATATACTGTTGTATTATATAGTATTGTACTATATACTATTGTATTATATACTATTGTAATACATAGTATTGTATGATATAGTATTGTACCATATACTATTGTATTATATATTATTGTATAATATACTATTGGATTCTATAGTATTGTATTATATACTATTGTATTATATACTATTGTGTTACATAGTATTGTATTCTATACTATTGGATTGTATATAATTGTATTGTATATGTCATGCTATATTATTCACACTGGTTGTGTGACATGCTTGGCAGGGGAGGAGAGAGGGTGATTAATACTGCCTTTATGAAGGTAGCTGTACGACATATGAGGTGTGTTTCACCTGTACTTGCACTAACAACAGTAATAATAGCATTATTTTTACATTTTTACATAGTGGTTTACTTATGCCTGGTTCACCCGTGTAATATACTGTCTATACTGTCTATGCATCTATACACTACAGTACCATTGGGTGCTACAATAACTTAGTAGTATCTGTGTGCAGTGTTCATTTACATGTATGCTTACCTCACCAACCAATGTACGGATTCATTCCCTTCCTTGATTATTGCCTACTTTCTATATTCCCCGTCGTCTTATAATCTACCTTCATTGTTTATTTTTTATTATTATTTCCTCACAATTGTCCCATTGTGACTATTATCTATCCCGACTTTGATATAAGCAATGGTTTAATATGGTTACCATGGTTACCATCTATCTCTAGATATGCAGCAGCGGCATACGGGTGGAAGCTGGTCAATCGTGTGTGGTACTCTAATATTGAATCATACGTCAACAATACCCTGACAGATCGTAAACGCGATGAGATTAACATAGCTGTGCGTTTTTTATTGGTTATATTGTATGATTAAAGTTATGGTTATTAGTAAGGTATTGTTATAAGGAGTAATGAGATATATATATATATATATATATATGTGTATTTATTGATTGGAATACCAGCATGTGTTGCCATGGTTACAATGGCGGTGTTTAGGGGGTTGCTCTTAATTGTTTTCCTGCTTTTATGTGTGCATGTTTATATACGTATATTGCACACCTCCGTATATACGTAATTAATATGGTTAGTAGATATATAGAGGGTTTGAGAGATATATATACAAAAATCACTTGAGGCATATTATTTTATTGTTTATTCATTCAATATGGTTAGTGATGTCTTTTACCTTACCTTCTGTTGTAGTATTTTAATATTATGTCTGCTATTGTATTTATATTTGTGTATACTGATCGAACAATATATTCATTATTACGGTTAATATAATAATAACAATTAATAAATAAAATTCCCTGTCTCCGGCCAGCAACTAACGCGCGTAATTCTGACGTTATTGTTACTCGTATGCGTATATGCATGGAATGAAAAGTATATTATATCAAAAACAAAATTCCAACGTATATATATATATACTATGCTATTATAATACTATTCTACTATACTACTATCCTACTATAATATTATCCTATTATCCTACTATAATATTATTCTACTATCCTATTATAATGCTATCCTACTATCATATATATGGCAGTCCCTCTCACTCCCACTTATACTTCTTTCCTATTGGCCACATGCATGTACACAACAGATTCTTGAGAAACATACGGGTATAGTGCAAGAGGACTTGCTATTGGCCCAATGGAGCTCGGGTGGCAACGCCTTTGATCCAGCCTGCTATATTGGGGTTGATCATGAACATCAAACCATTGTATTGGTTAGTATTTATAGTATTTACCCATGCTTATGTTCTCGACAATAATACTGTCTATTCTCTTGTCGTCTTTGTCTTGTTCTCTTTTCTATTACTATGTCTTATTTCTCATTATTGTATTGTGAATTGTTTTTTAGTTTTATTCTTGTAGTTACTTTGATTCTTATTTCATTGCTATTATTATTGATATTGTTATTACTATTATTACTGTTGTTGCTATTACTGTTATTGTTATTTTTATTAAAACTAAAGCTAGAAAACAGCGAATAAAAATGTAAAACAGGCAACTTAAATGATATATTATATTAGAACCCTGATGATTATAAAGACCAATCCTATCATTGCAATTGATTTAATTATAATAAACAAGAATTAACGATTGGTTATGATTGTATAGGTCATTCGAGGTACTATGAACGTCACAGATGTTCTGACAGATCTTGACTGCCATGAAGCACCATTTCAAAATGGGTATGTTTTGATTAGCGTGCCTTTATTAGTCTTCCCTCTTGTCTAATTAGAATAAGAGCGTATATGACTGTGTATCTATTGGTATGAATGTGACGTCACATTGGTTTTGAGCATATGATTACATATATACCAACATGTTTTAATATAGATGTATATGGATGAACGTAATGTCTCTTATATAGTCACACAGAATGGTGTATGGCTGCATGGCATAAGTACAGCTATGTATGTATGTATGTTTGTAGCCTAATCATAAGCTCATATATGCGTGCCTTATACCTGTGATTCTATAGCGTCACACACGAAGGCTTTCTCAAATCTGCCCTGTACAAATATGACCAGACCAAAGACATTATTCTAGACTGTGTCCGTATCTACCCCAGCTATGTTGTGGTATGTGATTGCCCCATTCTCCCTTATCATCCTTTTATGTTATTACCTTTCACAGCAATGCATTAGCTGGCAAAAAGAGGGATTGATTGGCCACCTGTGCATAATAACGTGTTTCCATTGACTCTTTTTTGTTTATTCATCCGACTATGTCTGTACTGATTGGTATTTCTTTCTCTTTCTCTGTAAACTGTCTGATTATTCTATTGTTTTATAATATATATATTTCTATTGTATATGGTATAGATATGGTATATAATATATATGCCCGGTAGATCTTATTCTATTCTTAAACTCTCTAGTTTGTTTGTCACTATTTCTGTTTTCTCACACCCATTCATACTTTGGGTATTTACCCAAATTTCTGTAATTTCCCAACTGTACATATTTTCGGTTTTATTTTATTATTTTATTCCTTGTGTGTCTCAGCTCTTTTTGTATTCTTCCCTTCCCTTCCCTTTCTCTTCTTTTTATATTGATCTTCCTTTCCTCTTTATTATATACTGGCTCCCTCTGTGGTCTGTCAACAGATTATTACTCACTGCTGTTTCCTCTTTCATATTTTGTATTTATGTTTTTACTTAACTTCCCAGTCGACCCAGAACAATCCAGTCAGTCTCATAAATAAGTGGTTTTATTTTGCTTTTAAACATCTCTCCCCTCTGGTCCTTTTATCTTTCTTCTTAGTTATATTTTATTTTGGCAGTAGTTATTTTATATGTATTATTCAACCCTGATCAGATTGTTGCAGCCATATTGATGTGGTTACCTCCATCGAGTGATAGGTTGTTATATAAATTAATTTCATAAATGAAAATCAGTTACTCTGGTATCACTATACTTATAAACATACAGAATTGCTTGTGTTATTTCATACGGACCAATTAGACTCGCATTTAAATCTCATATGTTTATGCCACTTAACCATGTAAGTATAACATATTTATATCCATACATGCATGTATACTATTATAGATACTATTATATTTAACTACATGCCTATACAGAGCATTGTAGGACACAGTCTTGGAGCTGGAACCGCCTCCGTATTGGCTCTTTTATATGCTGAAAGACATCCTGACCTGCCTCTTCATTGGTGGGTTACCATATATTCTACCTGATAAAGCATACTGTATTGGTTAATGCCGTTGTATTGGTACTCATGCACTTATACCTCCAAGGTATTGGTCTATTTTTTAATGATCTAATGCTATTGGCAATCACATACCTTTCTTTAAATTGTCTATACATGGATATAATTTTACTTTCTCCCTCCAATTACACCTTGTCGCACGCCTTATGCGCCCGTGAAATACGAAATATCGTGATAATTATAACAAATGTTTTTATTAGGCAATGGAATATCCTGGTGTATATAGTCTGTATCATTCATACATATCTGTATTCTTATAGTTTTAATTGTATTCTTATAGTTTTAATTGGTCACAGCTATGCATATATAAAGATATATTCACTAATTAACCAATGAAATCCATTCAAATCACAGCTATGCATTTGGCCCACCTGGAGTGTTTGATATAGACATGGCCAATGATATCAAGACAAAGTCACTGATTACCTCCTTTGTTTATGTAAGGACTTGGGAGTACATGATATAGCAATAGAATAGGAGAGAGAAATACAAGTATACCACTATATACAAGATGTCATACATAGAATATAAATATATAAGATGTATTAGAGAATAGTAGGGAAACAGAGAAGGTCCAGGCAATTATGAAAGAACTGGGTTAATAAACAAATGGTAGAATGGTGGGACAGAGGGTGAGAATATAAATAGATAGGTAGGTAGATAGATAGTTGGTTAGTTAAAAAGGTACATTGATATGTACATTGATAGGTAAATATAGAGATAGATAAGTAGGTAGGTAGGTAGGTAGGTAGGTAGGTAGGTAGGTAGATAGATAGATACATAGATACATATATATAGATGAGGTAGACATGGTATGAGTCACGTATGATTGGTTTCTATAGTATGGCGTAGACTGGAGGTATGTTGGAGAGCAACGGGTGATAATACTATTGGCCAAGAATATGTTATATATGTTATATTTGTAATGACCTCTATCCGGGATTTATTACTTTTATCTTCTAGATAGATAAGTGATAACATTGTGTGTCTATATAACAATATGTTTATCAATAGATTTATTGATGCATTGGTATTCTCTCATATGCCTTGACAAATACACGAATAGATATGTACGTACGGGCATATATATATAGACATACATACATCCACACATATATACATACATACATACATACATACATATATACAGAGGGATGACATAGTATGTCGTCTGTCCTATGGCCATGTAATTGACCTGAAACAAAAGTCCAGGTGGCTAATCTCCCAGCTGGACGAACAGTCTAGTGTACGCTCTTTCTCCTTCCTCTCCTATATTTTATTCCGTCTCACTTCCCCTTAATATTTTCTGAACTTTGTATATCATTCCTTTTGTTCTACAGTTTATTAGACCTTTGTATACTGTGTGTATTAATGTGCCCAATGCATTTCCATAACAGTCCACTAATTCATGTAGATTAAGTCACTTGTAGGGATTCCTCTTTATTACGTTTTTCTACCTCTCTTTCTCTCTTTCTCTCTCTCTCTCTCTCTCTTTCTCCCTTACCTTCTTACTTTCTTTCTTTTCATTTCTTGTTTCTGCCTTTATCTAGTTATCTTTTCTCTCTTCCCCTCTCTCCCACCTATCCTATATGTTGGCTGTGTGTTCCTATATGTACTAACCCTATGTTCTCCCCTTCCCCCTGTAGGCCCCTATGCACATATTAGCCTGCCAATTATCTGACGTGACCAAGAAAGCCCCAGCCTTAGAGGGTATTGTACAGAATATTATTCAACATACGGTATGCATATGTGTATGATTATTTATGTATATGATAGCATATGTATGTGTGAGGTGGAGAAGGTGCAGGAGGATATAGACACATTAATTAGTGTATTGTAGCATTGGTACTATACAATATACACTACATCTCTATGTTGTTATCAGTAATAGTGTGTATGTATATGTGGGTGTCCGGTAGTGTGGTTAAAGCTATGTTGTTAAGCGCATATATTTACTGTGTATATGTTTACAAGGTATATATTGGGTATGTTTGTGGTTGTGTAATAGGTATATTTATACATTAGTGTATATTTATGTAGCCCCACTATAGTTTTATTATCCTATACTATACTATACTATCCTACGCTATACTATATTATACTATACTATCCTACACTTTACTATACTATCCTACACTATACTATACTAACCATACTGTGTCCTTTCAGCCCATTGACATCACCAAATACAAGCCACTTCAGTCAAAGAAATTATATGTTCCAGCTGATGTGAGTGAATACCTCATCTATATAATTCACTTTCGCGCCTTCCTATTATTATGCCTTAATCCGTTTCTTTTTAATATCTACTGTGTCCATTAAATATAATTAAATATACCTTTAACTATCTCAAACTAACCTGGTTACCATAGTTACCATTGAAAACCGCGCTTATATTCCTATCAGAAGGATGTTATGCTGTTATATTTCACCTCCTGACATTATCTGTTTGTACCCTTACGACATCAAGGACATACCACTCCCTTCCATACCTTCCCCTAACTTTCAAGTACTTTCAACTGGTCAATCAACACATTGTGTACTGACCCTGTCTTCCTCTCATATGCAACATAACTTTAAAGTGATATATATTGCAGCAAATGGCTGGGTAGAAAACTTTTAAGTTGTCATAATGTTTAATAAACTGTCTTTGTTGAACGCTGAAGTAGCCTTTAACCTGTTAAGATACAAATAACTGTAAAGAGTTGTTACAAGACCGTTATTGAACTACCACAGATCTTTATAAACAGTTGTTAATTCTTTATTTATTCGTGTTCTATATATATTTCCCCCCTACCTACTTACCTACCTACCTACCTATCCTACCTAGGTTTACTATGTAGATCGAATTGCCGATAGCAGCACTGCTGGAGAAGGGGAAGAGTTTCAAATGACACATACGCGACCAGAGGACTTCTCCTCTATGGTGCTATCAGATACAATGCTATCCGATCACATGCCGCCTATGTATGAACATGCACTAGAGGGTTGCTTGCCATCTGACCAGAGACCACCCAGCCATTTCCGTACATGTAACGATGATTAACTTTAGCTGGACGTGGTTGCATTGTGCAGCTAGTGTATTTATGCACTACCGTACTGGCATTATGCTATACTTAGTAAAACCTATCTAGAGATTAAGAGTCTGAGCAAAATGTTTAATGCATGACTTAATAAAAAACTAATCCACCTTTTTTGAAATGGGTTCTCTTTCGAACTTTCACTAACATGGTTTTAAATCATACACTTCTATTGTGAACGTATTAATAAATATATATATCATTTATTGTGTACTAAGATATGGATGTACATACAATACATATGTGTTTGATAACTGAAGAGGATAGGATAGATAAAAGGTGTTTGTTTTTTTCTTGTTTATGAAGTATAGTATGCAAGAAAAATACGGTGAAAGATAAGATCAACTGTAGTTATTGATTGCTTAAATTTTTATGTGATTAAAACAATATGTCAAGAGATATAAGGAAGATATGATAGGTCTGGTTTTATATGGTACCCTTGGTATCTACAGTACAAAGGTATACCGTCAAAACCTTGTTCTTAAAGTATACTATCTTGCTTTTCCCTTATTTGCTTTATCATCGACATATAGTGTTACTACTATGCCATGGCTATGCTAGTAGGTGATATATTTGGAAGATATCAGAGAACTGTTTGGTTTTTGGATATTCTATTGGTACTGAGAATACCATGCATTAATTTACTGTTCAGATCAAACAATTTTTTTACTACTAGAATTGGCACAGTATAATTGATGGATATAGGTAAATAGAAAGGCTTAAACGTTTGGCTAAGGATAATTTATCCCCAAATTAAATTGTATAATAAAGTTATAGACATGAAGTCGGAGCTGGCTACTATAGCTCTAAGTATATAAGACGTAACTTTGGGTTGTAAGATTGCAACTCATGCAGCACAGGAGCCTTCATCTAGCAAACTAAAGGAAAATAAAAAAGGAAAATAAACACATCGACGATTTCCAAAAAAGATGAATCATTAGTCTTTCTAAGGAGGAAAGTGCGTGCAGATTTACCAACTAACTGCTGCTACAGTGACGTAGACGTTCAGCAGAATTAGGCTAAAGTCTTTGAAGGCTGTAATGATACACATATTTCATTCCATTATAGAAAATACATCTTTTTGTTAAGGAAATAATATATGCCCTTAGACTCAGGATTAAGAATTGGTTAGAATAACTGCAATTCTAATAACAAGGTAGTCCCTTTCCTACCCTGTTGGCATAGTCTGTGGTCTTTACAGGCTATAAAAACATCTGAGTAAAAGGTGAACACATCTTGGGTAAGGCTGGGATATAGTCTCCCATATCCATAATATCACTCCTGACTTCCTGTAACCTGAAAGAGTAAGGATTATAATGCAATTGACATGCCTTTCATGTATTTACTTGGTCATATACCATATATTAGTCCTGATATGTTACTAATATTGTACATAACCAATAGTATTCTGGGTTTTGAACTTTCCACAAGGTTACCTTCTCCAATGCTTCCCAGTAAAGCCTTTTTTTTAACTTATTATTTGTCAGAGAAGTTGTCCTTAGGCCTTTCTGTTCTTCTATATGTTTTTTACCATTATTTCCTCTTATTATTGAGTTCTATATGAAATATCCTTGCTTGATTAGCAAAATTTAATGTGTATGGCGTAACTTATAAGTAGATTAATACTGGCTGGGTGACCTTACTATATGGATGTTTAATTTTATTTTTTAAAACATAGTAATAGTAAGGTTGTGTATGATATACACTTGGTTTCTTTCTATAAACAAAAATTGGTGATAATGGAAATTTAAAATTAGGAATACGGATGTAATACTAAAAGAAATCTGTGGTGGCTATTCTCAAAATGGCATCGGTTCACTGCAAGGAAAACAGGAGACCGAATGATTGTAAACTGATATGTCATTTTTATGTCATTTTTTGAAAATAATAGTGAAATATGGCATTATATATGTTTTTAAATATATTGTGTTTCATTTGAGATATAATTGACCAAATTGGTTTTAATATAAATTTGTTAATAAGTTACTGCACATGATTGATTACTCAATAACTATTTTTTGTCCAAACTGTTCATGTTAAGCCCAATTAGGATAACAGAAATAATTTAATCTTTGCCATTCATTTTCTATACATTGTTTAAAGTATTTTGGCATTTCAGTTTATACTAAGATTTTTTCCCCGAGCGTTATAAGCCATTGGATTCTGTTTTCATGCTGCTCCGAGCAATATCAAGTGTTTCTTGTCGTTGATTTAACGTTTCTTCCAGGGCTTCGAAATAGTCAAAATGGTCGATCTCCCTTTAAGTGTCTTGAGACGTTTTTCAGATATAATAGTATCTTTTAAAGTGATTCATCTCACAAATTAATTATTTGGAAACAATGTTGTTACGTTATTGAAAGATTGAAGATTGTTCAAGAACATGACTGTTTGCGGTATATCTGTAAATCCAGTCAAAGGGGCTGTCTGTATAGTACTCTGCTTTAAGTCAGACTTTATCATTTTTCTGGGCTGGGAATACATTCTTAGATAGCACGACTATGAATTTGCATTTTCCTATGTCTGTAAGTGTAAATAAATAGCTTTTGAGATAGCTCTATGCGTGGTACGACCTTATCTATTTACTGTTGAATTTAGGTTGGCACTGCAGGGATGTCAGTAAAGCATTGATCTGGAGCCAAGTCCTTATTAAATAATTTGTTTGTTTACACTGCTAATAGGACTATTATCTTCAGAAATTTTATTTAGTTTCGATGTAATTTCATAAAAAAGGGCTATTACCCTAGTGTCACTTAAGGTCACAAAGAATATGGCAGAATAATTCCAATAGCTCTTTGTGAACAACAAAAAAATATCTTTTTGGTCCGATTTGGACTTTGTTTTTCTTATGAACTTCAGTAGTAATGACAATGTAGTCATATTATGGGTCAAATGAAGCGTTGAGCAGAAGGATAAATGCAATGTTGCTTCAATTAAAGTTTACTGCTCTTCCACACAACGATTTTCAGGTGGAGATAATAACCGTTATAACAGTTTGCTGTAGTTTTGTAGATTGGTCTACAGACTTCAGGAGCTCCAAAGGTGTTGCTTAGAGTTATGTCTTACTGAGTGAGCAATAGAGACAACGCTTAGTACTGATCTGCTTTCAATAGAAAGATGAGATGAGTTCGATGCAAGAAAAGGAGTGCATGGTTCTATCCTCGGGTATCTAAAGCATTCTTCTACAAATTGAGCAGAGATTTCTGCCTCTATACACACCTGTGGCATATAGACCCTTATTGGCTAATGTAGTTCACATGAGACCATTAAGGCCCACTAGAATTTCTTGATCTTAACTTGATCTTGATTCTTGAGTAAGTTTAATTGCTCACTTTCGGTTCGTCTACGTCAACGAATCAGAACGCCATTAAAACCACTAATGATAGACCAATCATTTCAAGGAACATGTGATAGGCTGGTAATCGGCTGTACCGCGTGTTCTCTGTTGAGTTGACATGCAACAACCATTTATGACAACTAATGTTGGACTGACTAGACATAATATAATATATTTTAAATAAAACTGATATTACAAGTGCATTAAAGTATGTGATTTTAATAAAAAATTTAAAAAATATTATTACGGACTTCCTTATATTCAAAGATGATTATATATAGTGTTTTTATACTTTTACTCATAAGAATCCGAAAGATTCTTACGAATAGATTGAACAACAACATTAACTTAAAATACTATGCCTACAAGTTTGTGAGACTTGGGTTGCTTATTGGATCACTAAATATACTGAATTGATGTGATGTCTAAATTTGGAATGCATAAAATCGCTTTAATGTACTATAAATAATATATTTAATGTTATTGACAATCGGTAAACGTTTGCAATATTGTCAAAACATTAATCCATGTAATAACTATTATCTAAAGCTATAAAATCGGAAGTACGTTCTAACACGAGCGAAGTAGATGTCCATTTTATACCCATAAAAGCTATTCTCTTTTGTCAATCTTATTCAATTATTGGTCTTCCTGATAAGTAATTGTCAGAAAGTTAAGTGTTGTACTTAGGACGGGTTGAACAAAGCCTTACTACTGCATTCATGCTTATTACTAATACATTGTGTTAAAACAAAAGTATTTAATTAATTTTAGTATTTCATTATATATCTATATACATTTATTATTATTAACAATTACTATTACTTATGTAGCCTTAGCCTTGGACAAGAGTTAGTGCAGTCTATTGGTGTTACGTAAACAACACCAAAATTAAACCAGCCAATGGTAGAGATCCTGCAACTACATAATAAGGCATTTCAGATCATATGTTCTGAGTCCTAATTATTCTGCCTAAGACAAGTCCTGCAGACTTGTTTAATAATAATAAATATATATTAGAATATCTGTACTCCGTGTATGCAAAGGGACTCGTTAAAGCCATCTTTAATTTGGTATTCTCTCTCCTTCTAAACGAATATAGGTCACAGGAACCCTCGTGTCTACTTCTTACTCCCAATATGGTAGCAGAGAAAGCTTAAATAGTTTACCATGGTCACTAAGCCCGGTAATTCTATTAAGGCAATGATCCACGAATGCCGAAAGCACTTCCCCCAAAACACTATATCTATCTACCGACTTCTACGTGTGGAGACTTGGTTTCATTACATCTACACACTGTCTTCAAATCGTCATTTGAACTATTAACCTTTCCAGCTTCAAAGTGGCACCAAGCTAACATGGAAAACAACTGGGCAGCACCAACTTACCATCTCAGCGCCAACCGCCTGACACCAAATGCAAGAGCCAGGGTCAGAGCCGGAGCCAGAGAAAAAACGAGAACAAGAGCCAGAGCTAGCGGGAACGGCTTAGTATCCAGTGGGGTAGACTATCTTCTGCATTTTTTACATTGGGTGCCATGCCAAATGCCATCGAAATTATCTAGTTCATTTAGTGAGCAAAAAAGCTACAGCTAAGTAATCATTATGTTAAAGTTCTTTGCATACTCATTTTTTATATTTTTTATGCTCTATTTAAAATAATCCGCCTAGGCCAAGAGGGAAACTAAAACAGGAATATTTAATTAATTTGGGCATTTTCTTTATATAGTTATAAACATTTAATATTATTTGCAATTATTATTATATAAAGCCTGGGAAAATAGTTAGTGCAGTCTATTGGTGTCAAACGGCAATCTAAGACGATCTATCAAAATTAAACCAGCCAATGGTAGAAATCCTGCAACTACCTAATAAGCCATTTTAGATCATGTTTCATGTCCCAGTCATTCTGCCTAAGACAAGTCCTGCAGACTTGTTTAATAAAAATAAAAATGTCTTAGCAGATATGTACTCCATGCATGCAAAGGGATACGTTTAAAACCTCTTTAATTCAGTATTTTCTCTCCTTCTAAACGAATATAGGTCACAGAAACGCACGTGTCTCTACTTATTATTCCCAGAACATTGTGGGAAGAGTCATGAATGAATACCTCTTTCTTAAACCCAGGAAATACCACACATTAAATCAAAATGTACCATTTCGGCGTCGTGAATCGCAGGTATCATCAGTAAATTATAAAATGAATTTGCATTTTATTATTCCCTACAATAAAACCATTTTAATTTTCACGCGAATACTATGGCTAAGTGCTAAAAACGTCAATGCTGTAAATCTATTTATATTTCTTTGAGTAGGCAGATAGTATTGCAATTATAATATATATATGTTATGCTAATAATGACTGTGACATACATTCTCATAGAACTATAGGACCAGTAACGGCTAGCACAGAAAACCAGACTACTGCATTACTATAAAGCGCCTGTCATGGCTGTAAATGTTGATACCCATACTTCATACTTTTTGTGGGTTCTTAGTCATATACCTCTTCCTAATAAAATGGCCTAACAGTGGCTTCTTTTCATAATATAGTAGTATATATCTTCTCATTTTTAAATAAACAAATAATTATCAGACTTATGGAGTAGTTTGCAAAACCAACTACATGATAAAAAAGGACACAATAAAGAAGTACAAGTAAACGATTTATTTGTCTAAAATATTTTGTCAAGAGAAACACTGCGCAACATGTTGGCAGGTAAAAATAATGGAGCACTATAATATATATGGCCATCAAAATCAAACCCTGCTTCAAATAAAGACAAATGCTACGTTTGAAACTGGGAACTGAAACCATATTACTTCCTGAGTACTCGGATATGATATCTATAAAACATCTTAGTAACTCGTATTTACGGAAGTGTTACATCTTTAAGGAAAGGATTATACATTTGTAATTTTGGTATTTAGAAAAAGCTGCGCTCCTCGGTTTCTTCAGTGTACTCCTCCTGACCATAGTCATTACGAACTTCTTCAGTCTCTACGCTCTCATCACCAAAGCAATCACGCCTCTCTTCAAAAGTAGTCTCGCGATCTTCACCGTACGAGTAGTCTCTGTCCTCGACAACCTCCTCGCGGTCACCAAAGTCTTCGCGCTCCTCCACGTATTCGTCTTCACGAGGAGCCTGGCAAGTTGGTTCACTGTCATTCTGTAAAAAAAAAATGATTATTTTAGTTTCTGCTAAGATTAAATGTTTAATGAAGAAAAACTGGAATTTAAACTATAAAATATGCTGAATTACAAAAATTATGAAGCCCAATAAATCAAGTTATAAAGTAAACGACTATACTATATTATTAAATTTGTCCAAAGCCAAGACAATGTTCAATATAAAAAAAGAATAAAAATTGTCATATTAGTATATAAAACACATGAACAGGAATTTGCTACGGTAGTACACACAAATCAAGCTTACCTCAACAACATTAGTACTGGTGAAGCCAAAGATATTAGTCTTCTCTTCAACAGTACGAGACTCGCCAGTATAAGGATCAACCGTTGTAGTTTCTGTCTCACTGCTAAACCAACCGTGCTTTTCCTTCTCTTCGACCATTTCGCCGTTGCTGTCCTGGTACTCTCTTTCTGACTCACCGAATCCAAACATTTTTAATTTATAAACCCCGAAAAGCGATAACTGAAATTACTTTTCAAAACTTGTCTTGTTTATATTCTTTTTTAAGTAAACTTCTATCTAGTGATTGGTTAGAAGACTAAATCGCATCCTTTTTGCAACCAATACAAATCTTCTTGGTTACCTTTTTTATTGGGCTCCCATGACCTATCTCTTTCAAACATTATTTTTCATACACATTTTGATATTTATATATATATATATCTAATATTCGTATTTATTTATTACGTATATTTATTATACAGATTATATTATATATATATGCATACATTATTATACATAAATATATCTAGAATAAGTATGTTTCAATAGTAGTAACCACACAATCACCCCATACTAAAGGGCTAGGGCCATCTCTTGGTGTCTGTTGTGAACTATACGGCTCAGAATTAGGATTGGTGGACTAGCTTGGCAAAGATCTCGATTTTTCGTAATGCAGAATAATTGTTGCAATTGGTAGCACATAAAAATAGTTAAAATCGATTACAAAAACGTGGTAATCATCGTGACTTCATTTGTAGACCCACGGATTGGCACATAGATATGAGAAATATAGTGATGACTCACTCAATCATAGGAAAGCGGATGGGAAATAATATGAATTATCCGATTTTAAGATATAAAACGTGTTCATAAAAGGCAACTCGTTCAAAAATAAGGCTGACTTGATACATTAAAACTAAAAATAGATGCCTAGGTATAATTGCATTGCCCACTAAAATGATAATAATGGAAATTTTTATATTCCATTTACAAGCAACAAACAACTCAGGGGGTGGATAATTTAAGAGTTTTACATTATTGAAGCACAATGCCAATGCTATGCTGCATGTAACTTACACATGAATTTAAATTGCCTAAGAATTATCCAATTTAATCCAGTCAAGTCATAGAATCTTTGGTTGCAGATATGATTGGCTACCAGTCTTTAGAACCTATTCAACCCAATAATTGAATACGATAGGTTAATATGTAAAACGTCAGCATATCCTTCTCATCAAGGTAAGTTAATGATGTAGTTGGAATCAATGAGTATAGATTTATTCAGTAGAAGTTTGCGTTCTATTATGAAATATGCTTAAGTCATACCAAAATCTATTTCATATTTTTCTTAAATAAATTAATTTATACTTTATAATTTTAGTATCATTTTAAGATACTCAACCTGAATAGCGGGTGTGTCCAGCAATATGCAAATTAACCTAGTATGACCTTTATTAAAGTCAAGGTTAGTGACTAAGCGGCTTATTAGTAACTAAGCTGTCACTCACCATTAGGCATTTTCTCTTTTATCTGATATATCATAATTAACTAGGTGTCTATTGTAAATATGACTATTGCGGTCCAATTCCACTCTCTAACAGTCTCCTATGCTATTGTGAAAGACGGTCTAGAATACTTAAAAATCTATTAATCTAAGTATAATAATAGTATTAAACAAACTGTTTTAATAGGATTTGATCAAAGCTGAATGGAATCTTTCTAGTGCATTAGCCCTTTGGTGCCATAGTTCAGTGTAACAGCACTATCATTACAGTCTCTATTACCTAGATTCAGCCTTTTTAGATTCATCATCCTTTACTATAGTCAACCAGACACTTTTGGATAAGTCAATTTTTACTGCTTGTAGCAATTCATACGGGCCTTGAAGTATCAGCTCATATACTATGCATTGATGTGTTCGTCATATTCTTGATACAATAATCGAAATAGGCCAATTGAGTATGAACGGCCAACATATAAAATAATTGGCTACGCCCGTAACATTGATTGGATTAGATTTAATCCATGAATTAAATCGGAGTCATCCATGCATTATGATTGTAATGTAAATTTAGTGTTGCTGTATGTTTGTATTCAGGTAAAAATGCTCTTAAGCTAATAAAGATATATATATATAGTAAACCTTTTATATTTAGTATTTACTTATTAATAGAAAACTACACAAACGTTTACTGGAAATAACACCTGTTTACTGTCTACAGTTGCAGTGGCTGTGAATGATAGGATGCACCATGCACTAGGATAGTACAAAAGAATACATGCGTTTCTGCAAAGAGCCAATAAGAGCCAATAAGAGACTAGATAGTGTTTTCTTTTAGCCTTGAATAAATTAATATATTATCTTCCTTTGGGACTGGTAAGAATCCAGCACACATTGAACAATTGTATCATCTAACCTTAAAAAAAAAATACAATAGATTAGAAATATAAATAATAGCAGTTGATAAATTCACCTGGAATTATGGTGATAATCACTAGGGCTTACATCTGTTACTCTACAAGTATTACCTATTTTCAAGTGACTCAATCTAATTCATTTTGACAACCAAAGGTCAGGCTAATTAACAAATATTATATCATTATATCCTAAATAATTCTCACAATTGTTTTTTTTTAAAATTACTAGACTCACCTCTAATTAGCGTTTTTAACCTCGCCAAGAAAACTATGATAATATAGGACGCTTGTGCACGATATGTCTCTACCAATATAATAACACTTGGTGTATTGGCTGCATTATATTACTTCTCTTCTCCATAAAACTGTCAACATCGTAGATATTCCGGCCAACATTTTATTATATGGATCTGCAATTATGAACTTATTTATACACCCTCAACAACACCTTCTACTGCTTTCTACCTATACACTCAACATTTTTACACTACTGTTGATTAGTATCCTTACTGCTTTCTCCCTTCCGTCTTTTTCAACACTTGCACGTTCTGGTTGACTACCACAATAGATACGTGGATTAGTGTTGGAATCGAAGTGTCAAAACATTAGGCATCATCTCGAAATGTCTCATACCAAATTTTAACATAAAATACTGCCATTCAAGCAATAAAGCCTATATGTTTTTCAGCATATTACGTTCGAAAACCATAAAATCATTTATTGATTTTTCAACAAAGTATATGTATCACAGAAATATTAGTGTAAGCAGAGTAGAGTTGAGGTATTTCGCATTTGCTTTACTGTAAATCATGCTTAACATGAAGCCTTCCCCGCCCATACACATGGTGAACACCACAACAAAGTGCCCATTACAAATACATATAAAACAAGAATGGAGATCACATAGAAGATATTGAAAATAGGACTAGTATTTGTTTTGCCGAGATCTATCAGGTAAAGGACAAACTAACACTCTCGTTAGCTGTTCTTGAATCTCTCTCTGATGTTCAATGAATATTGAGGCTATTAACTTCTTGCTTGGCGGTTTATTGTGTATATAATAACTGTGATCTAAATGTGGCGGTGTATATGTAGTTATGGTATTATTATCGTATAAAGAATAAAGAATACAAGTTAAATTCAACTGGTTGGCCTTCCAGTAAAGTATCTGAATTATCTACTTCAAACTCATTGATAACTATTGCCATGGTATAAAAAATAAAAAGCACATAAATTAAGCAGTAAACGTTGATGACTAAGAACGTTGTCTTCTATTAGTTGTTTTTGTTCCTTTTATACATTCTCGACCTTTGTTTGTAAGGTGCTTCAATCAAAAGCCTAAATGGGACCAATCATAAACAAATTCTTATTGGCTGATAGAATTCATGAAAGATCACGACCCACTAGAATTGTGTGATCTTATCTCGACTATCATGCCCTTATTTGGATGGCTCGGTCTTGAATCATAGAGGAATAAATAAGCTGTAAAAAAAAGACATCGAACGCCTTGATTTCAACAGAGGATTATGTTTTTTGCAATCAACCGAGAAGCAAAAAAAAAAAAAACAATAATAGCCAATCCAAAGGAGCATATAACTGAGAACAAAATTACAGTCAATGGGAGAGGGGAGAGAACAGGCAATACCAATCATACCCTGGGGGTATATATGGTTATGTATTTGGAGTAGGGTAAGAGAGATTCAAGACGGTGCGCAAGCTTAGTATCTATATAGAACTAAGGATCAGGATAACGCTAAATAACATGCAACCTACAGGAATGGACTATTATTTCCCTCACCATACCTGATCATGCAGTTACTATAACTAGATAAAATTGTACAGCATATCAAACAGTAATAGTTTTTAAAATAGCGAATCAAATCGCTGAATTACAATAATGGGGCGTGGTTGATTGCACGTGGAAGTTAAAATACAGTCTATGGTCATGTAAACTGAATGAAACTTAATTAAAATTTCTGCTCCCTGTGCTCGGCATACGTCTCTACGAAGTGTTTGTAGTCATTGAGGTTGAAGAATGAAATCTCCGCCTCGTTTTCTGTGGAGGAAAAGATCATGTTACTCATTGTACCTATTGTGTTGTGTACATCTGACCCATGCTCATTACCACACAAGTGTCATTTAGAGACCACAACTTATATAAAATAAAATCATAAAACTGTAATCAATGCCTCCTTTTTACCCTTATCTATCAATGAATGATACCGAAGATCTATCGCACCTCTCTTATTGCTTACCATAAGCCAATAGTTTCATACACAACATGAAAACACAAAGACAAACTACTATCTAAATCCATTTCTACCGATATATACCACAGTCTTTCTATAAATCAGGAAGCGCTCAATTTTCTATCACAAACAGTAACCACAAACACAGAGTGACATAGCATCATCATACCTATGCCCCTTGAGGCCAGGGTCTCATCTTTTCCAATAATCAGTTCCTCATGACCCAGGTTAATTATCAACGTGTCTGTCTGTAACCACCCACATCCAATATTTATTAATGCCATTGACCACTGCCAGATGCAATAAGTTGCAAGTGTGGAAGATAGAATGTAAATATATATAATGGTAATTAATAAAAATATCACCAGATAGTGAAGAATAAACCCGAGTTATTGGTTCTTGTCCAATTTATGAATATGTATTAGATAGAATTTCTTAAGGTATAGCTGGCATTAAACTTGGTTATATATATTGACATCCCAATTAAAAAGAAGGAAACTATATCTACCTTGGCCCCAAATGCCTGATGATGTAGTTTGAGGGTGTCTGTAAACGCCGAAACGGTCAGTAGGAACTATTGGAAAATGAAAACATACAAAACAACAGAATGCCTTACATGTAGTGAAATTTTCAACATAAATAAACTAGTTCAAGTTACTATACCTTTTAATCTTCAAAATAAAAATTTTAAATTTCAATATGAGAATCATCAAAATATTCAATAAAAACCAAAAATAAAGATGAGATAAAAATTTAGCTTTAAAGAGATAAAACTAAGCTAACAATTAATATAAATTAAAATTAATCACAACACTGAACCCATGTCACGCCGTGCAAAAGCCTGTTTAAATTCCCATTTTGAAGATAAAAAGGTATACAACCGCCTAAAAAATGAATACGAGAACAAGCCATGCAAACGTCTCTGTTTCTTATTGGTTACTCTCATATTATTACTCCTATCAGGCATAGATTCAGTAGCTGAATTTATAGAACTAAACATGAAAGGGATTATTTTCACACATAAGAATATTATTAATCTTACAAACCTAAGTGAAAACATAACAAATAAATACATACAAGTCATCCATGGGAGATATAGGTGTATAGACTGTAGACCTTTCTAAGCTTTAAAATATTATGTCAATATAGAATCAACACTTTTTGACACAGACTACAATATGACATATAGACCGTTAGATAATTCAATTAATACCTAAATCCCTTAAACTAATAATGATCTACAAACCCACCAAATGTGTTCTTCTTATAGGGTAGGAATCCAGACTCAGTTTGTATCTCTGTGGGAATATTGCTATATAAGTTCTATGAACAATATAGAAATGATCTTTCAAGCTTCGTATTGGACACTATAACCTCGCATCCACTCGTGACATTCATCAACAGGAATAAGCAGCACGCAATAACCAGGTCATGCACACATATTTGTGGTATATATTCTTGTCACATATATCCATAACTATAGTTATCTACCAAAGAAGGTAAAAGAATATAGTGAAACAGGAGGTGAGTAATAAACGTGCCGTATAGTCTTTGACTACAACAATGGGGATAATAGTAAAAAATGCCAACACTAACTCTAATAGATTTTATAAGATGTTGAATCTATCGGCGTGTGACTACCACACCACTAGCCAACAATTCGCATTAGGCTTTCACATGATCATTTTCTTAGCAAGAAATAGGTAATCGAGCTTTTGCGATTTTCAATTTATAGCTCTATACATGTGCCTCTAAGGATAGGGCTCAAAGAGAGGCGGAAAACAAATAAAATAAATCAGAAAGGTTTTTATTATGTTCACAGGCAAGCAGCTGAGTAAGTTGATAATGTGACGATGAGGTTGACATCAACTATTCTATAAAAGAAGATAATAATGTTTTGCAGTTGGAGTATAGCCAAAAACAAAATCTACAATACAACAACACATATTTTAAAAGTCACATAATAAGTATATGGGGATAGTTACTGTTCAGGTAAAACATAAAAAATGAATACGGGCACTAACTTTGTTGGATAAGTGTTTCCAGTTGTTGGCCTGTCATTTCCAGATCTACACCTTTCAACACTATATTCTTCATTGTCCGGTATTCAAAATTCCGTATAAGACGAATAGTAAGGATGATTTTGCACATTTTCTTAAATATGCACTAATATTTCACTACAATAAACAACTATTATAGGCTAAATTAATTACTAACAAAACAAACCAAAACTATATAGGCAAATGTGGAATAGGCTTCAAGCATGAATGATACATGCATGCCAGTATTCCCAATCCTAAGCTCTGAGGTGTGTAAACATTATACTAATATTATACTAATATTAGTATAGTTATAATCATTTATTTTTAATAAATA
This sequence comes from Ichthyophonus hoferi, assembly GCA_002751075.1. Lineage (NCBI taxonomy): Eukaryota > Ichthyosporea > Ichthyophonida > Ichthyophonidae > Ichthyophonus > Ichthyophonus hoferi. The sequence continues at coordinate 53,384 of NAOQ01000449.1, forward strand.
TTTAAAAACAATATTAGATTTTATTAATTTAAAGTTTATATTAATAATTATTTATAAGTATAAATAAAAATAAAAATTTAACAGTTGTATGTTTTATTTAGTTTTACTTCGCTTATATAGTAGCAAGATCTATTACCAATAGAAATTGATAGGCAATAGACTGAAGAGAAGATCTAATTAATTTTAAAAGCGATTTTACACATAATAAATATATAATAATCATACATACAACAATAACAATAATAATAGCAATAACAATAATAATAGTAATATTTATTCACAATAATAAAAGCAATAACAATAATAACAATAATAACAACAAAAACAATAATAGCAGTAATAACCATAATAGCTATAGTAACTATAAACAACAATAATAATAATAATAATATCTAATAGTAATAATAACAATACTAGCATAGCAGCAATAGCTATAATATGGAATAAGTACCATAGCCTATTATGAAATAATAGAAGACCGCCATTACCTTTTATTGTTTACCTATATATCAGGTATAACGGGAGAGGATATAGGATATACGCTGGCCTCACAGTCTTAATCTAGGAAAGAATAGCACATGGATGCTTCCTAGTAGGATAGAACAGATCATATTTTTAGAGGGTAAAAGAGGTTGTCCAGATGGGGGTCCAGTTATTGATAGGGGCCATAAGGTCCCTCCCCTCTGGGAGGTCAGCACTATTGAAGAATGTTCTCAGACGTCAGGTTTGGGGGCTGTCACAGGTACAACGGGTGGTGGCACCATTAAGGAAGCTTCCGCTAAGATGGTTACCATATCCAAAGTAAGCTTACATTTTTGATGATCTTTACATATGTATTTTTTCTTTTTTTATTCGGAAAATATACTTTCTTGAGGAGATGGGGAGAGCTAGGGAAGAGTGGTGATGGACGTGAAGGGGCTAGGAAAGAGCGAGTACATGCGAGTTGCACAAAGGTACTGTAATGTGCTTTGTTTAAACATGTGTAGGTATAGGATGTCCCGACTTTCTTACATACATATTAGTCAAAGAGGAGAATAATTGTTGAATTGATATTTGGCTATTGTCGTTATTACTGGCTGTGACAGTTGGTTGTGGTGCTAGGCAACGCGCATTTTTCATTTGCTCTCGGCCAGTAGCATCTCTTATATTATTTCTATCTTCAATATCACCTTCTCTAGCATCCTTCCTATTCTATAGACCAAGGAGCCATTATAAATGATACTTTCTAGTTTATATGTTACAAATAATAGTATTTTATAATATTTAATACCATTATTGCCATGGTAACCATACCATATTTAGACCATGGGCTTCCCTGAAATGAACGAGTGAGGTAGCATTGATAGATAGGTGCGAGTACCTCTATCCAGTCATTGACCACCAACCAGCCTTTGATTTTTCTCTCCTGTGATAGGTAGTGCAACCAATTGATTCTTTACACTCACAGAACCCTAGCTTGTTTGGTAATAGTTGGAACCAGAGCCACTCTACAATCATTAGCTGGAAGTCAATACGAATCTCCCACACTACGAAAGATAAGAGTCCGGGATGAGGGGGTGATGAGGTATGTAATTCCATTGGTAGAATAATGTCAGTGGTTGCCAAGGAGGGAGAAAGAAATGCAGGGTGATGACAGATAGATATATGTCTGATAAGCGACTAATTATGGGATGGGGATTGTAAGTCTATTAATAGAGATTAATCCCCTGGCATATAGATTGGGCTCCGTGTGGTATATAAGTATTTTGGTGTGATATTTGAGTGTTATGATTGATCGATCTATGCCTAGTTATTTCTTAGTAAGATGTAATGTCAATGTCAATGACTGGCTATGAATCAGCCGGGTCCAAAAAGACAATCTGTATAGAAGTCTGTGTGAAGCAATCTACACATATTGCCGCCATGTTTATATCTAGGGGCATTAGTGGAATATGGTAATACCATTCTACTATATATGGAATATAGGACGTTATAATACTGTTATTCTACTATATATGGAATATAGGACGTTATAATACTGTTATTCCACTATATACAGAGTATAGGGCGATACAGTAATGCTATTCTACTATACATAGTAATACTATTCTACTATATACGGAATATAGGGCGATATAGTAATGTTATTCTACTATATATGGAATATAGGGCAATATAGTAATGTCATTCTACTTCTCTACAGAACGATCCGTATAGCTTGGGCTGGTTTTAAAACATCATTGGATTACAAATATGTTTTCTGGTACTATCCTGAATCAGACCCACTGTAAGTATAGTATTATCTTGGTTGCTATGGTTACGTTATAGTTTAGAATGCCCCGTAAAGTAAATAATAAATATAAATGGTTGTTGGTGTGGTTTGCATTAAAGACATCCCGCTATAATAATTATTAATCTTGTAGTTATATATACTTGTATACTCTGTACCTTTGCTCACTTTATATATATATATATACATACATACATACATACACATACCTACGTGAACCAATAAACATATGTACACAAAGATGTAGGTTAGCACCGACCTCTGTTAATATTAATTTAAAAGTAAGCATAGATAATTTATATAAACAGTTATTTTTGGTGGCGAATATTTTGCCTAATATGAGTAATATATGCAAATGGAACTTTTTATGCTTTTTATGACTTTAAAAGGAAATTATATTTACAGTAATGTACATATATATATGATGCCTTCCTATTGGGTACCCTTACGGATTGCATAATCCCTTGACCAATAATATAGAGCCTATAACCAATCTTGATTATTAGTGGATGAATAGCTGTTGAATGTGACTTGGTAAGAATATATTGGTTTGACGGACTTGGCTTATACCCATCATTGTATAATTCCCTATTTCATAGCCAACGGCAAATGGTGTATTATGAATGGATCTCGATCATGAAATGCGGGTTGCTGAGCACCAACCTTAAGGAATACTACCAATGGGAAGGCCTTATTAGTTAACCTTCTTTTAAAACAACCAATCGTCAACTCGGTTTCTTAATATTTTCACATTCTTGTATGGCTTCTTCCTTCGTCCATACAGCCCTACATGCCCCATAGACAAATCTATAACCTCATTGGTCTAGACACCACATCTATTGGCGTCTATTGGCGATCATCTATCTCATACTTACAACTTTATCCCAATATGAAAGGTATGATCAAGCTCTCCACCAATGCCATGAGAGGGCAGCTAGACGGATCTTGCAAGTGTGCTTACGTAACGGGGGATTATACGTGAAAGTGGGCCAGGGTCTGGCCTCCTTTGACCATATTCTCCCATCGGAATACATCAAAATCTTAGCTGTACTACATGATAAGGTACGCTGAACCAACCATATTTGTCCATTTATTTTAAATTACTTTAAATGCATGAATTCATTGGTTGAAGGCGCTTGTAAAAGCTTGTAATGGGTTTTGTGTTATGGTGGGAAGAGGAGATGGCAGACTCGAAGAGGGCGTATGTCTGTCATCCAATCAGTTACAACACCACTCTGCACTATAGCCTTGTTTCCTATAGTTTTTTCTTATTGCACATAAAGACCAAAGGCTCTTTTCTCTCTCCTACCTTAAACCTTACCCTAGCCTACACACAGGCGCTTACTAGAGAATATCGAGAAGTAGACCGTATATTCCGGGAGGAGCTAGGTCACCCCCCCTCTGCATTCTTTCTAGAGTTCGATGAGACCCCTGTGGCTGCTGCCTCATTGGCCCAGGTAAGATCCCCACCAATGAGAAGGGATGAAGGGATCGTATCTGTAGCATTTCTGTATATAACACTGAATATTATAAAGGAATAAAATGATTAGTGGCAGGGAGAAAGGTCATGGCATATTCTAATATACAGACCCCCCTAGCAGAGAGAGAGAGAGAGGGGGTTTATAGCTAATTCCACTAATAGGTCCACAGGGCAGTCATGATGGATGGCACTGAGGTGGCTGTGAAGGTGCAATATGCGGACTTGAGAGACAGGTCGGTAAGCGAGAGGGAGAGGGAGAGGGAGGAGGAGAGTGGGTAATGGGAGGATTGTTGAAGGATATATGCAGGGGTATAGCTAATAGATACGTTTGGTATAGCCTTATGCTACTACCATGTATCTATATCCTTTTATATTTTCCTCTATGGGATTATGCAAGAAATGTATTGGCTTGTTAGCTATGTGTTTATTAGCAGTGGGTTGGAGCCGTCTAATGGCAATTCACCAATGGCAATTCACCAATGTGATTATATATAATGTTATGTCATACTATAGACTAACATATAATACTATACTATACGTATACAATACATATACCCTATTATACCCTACTATACCTTACTATACCCTACCCACGCCCTACCTACACCCTACCTATACCCTACCTACATCCTACCTATACTCTACCTATACCCTGCGTACGCTGTGTGGTGCAGGTTTGACGGCGACATGCATGCCTGTCAGTTATTACTCTATCTAGTAACCTTGGTTCATCCCAAGTTTCAATTTGGCTGGATTCTACCCGATATCCGATCAACATTGGAGAAGGAATTGGATTTTATATTAGAGGTATATAGAGTAGATATAGTGGGATAGTGGGATAGTGGGAGAGGGAGAGGGAGAGGGAACTAATGATTTATATACTAGATGAACTTGCAGTTATACAGGTCGTTTATAGATAGAAACACCTAACGGATGATATATATATATGACATAGGTTTGAACCGAACCGAATCGACCCGAAAAGTTAAAACAGACAGTGGGATCTTATATGATCACATTTTAACTATGTATCTGTTCCTATATATATATATATATATATACCTATACATATACCTATATACACAGAGAGAGAGGGATAGAGGGAGAAAGATGGAGAGGGAGAGAGGGATGAATGGTAGTGTGACCCGATATAGATATAGGGCAGGATACAAGCCCGAACATAACGTGCTAGGAAGGGAGAGGAGGAGAGAAGGAGAGAAGGAGGAGGGGGTATTTACCGACAGAGCCCTCGCCCACCCACTGCTTGCAGGCCGATAATAATGAGAGGTGTAGAGAGAATCTGAAGCATATTACTGGGGTCCATGTTCCTGTTATCTACCATCAACTAACATCTAAGAGAATCCTCACGGCCGAGTATATCCACGGGTGAGTGATGCGTAATGCGTGATGCTCACTTCCTTCAAAACTTGCGTTATCCTATGCTATACCAATCATATTTGATTACTTTCTATGCAAGGCTGGCTGTTCCTTTTTTATCTCTCTCTATGTTTTTATATATGGATATGTCTTTATTTATATCTTTCCATATATAGGCATTTCTCTATTAATATGTATCTATATATACACATTTTTCTGATTGGCTTCCCTTAGGTGTAAAGCTAATGATATCAAGACGCTGACCAATGAAAGATTCAATATTAAACGCATTGTAAGCTTAGTGGTGGAAGCTATGGCAACCCAGATCTTTATCTATGGAGATGTACATGCAGACCCTCATCCTGGTATGTGCTATAGCTCTTTCTTACATCTCTTTCTCTTTCTTTTCTTATCTTTTCTTTCTCTCTCCTCCTCCCCCTCTCCCTCTCCCTCTCACTCCTTCTTTCTATGCGAACCACCATTTCCTGGTATGTATGCTTTTATTGCTTCACTTTATCAATGTTATGTTGTATTATTCCCTGTATATACCTTATATTGTATCCCGTTTACTCTACCCTACCTTGCCATCCAATGAGGGGATAGTTAATGAAAGGATCTCTCTATCCTAGGGAACATTTTGATTCGTCGCAGTAGTGATGGTCGGGAGGAGGTTGTGCTGATTGACCACGGCCTTTATGTGAAGGTAGGGGCCAATAAGATATTGGATCACAATTATAGCACTTATAGGCCAATGGTGACAGGGTAGGCATTAAGTTATCTCCAATCACTTACCTCTAAATATTTGATATTCCTTGCCCGACCCACGTACTCTGTGTGCGAATCGCCTTCCTAATATGAATGCCTTCCTAATATAGATATAATGTCTTGTAATGATACCTAAATATGGTGTGGTCATTGTACCTCTGAAGGGTCTCTTACGTTATCCGGTCCAATCGATATGCAATGCAACGGCATTAACCAATCACATAACCATCAGGTCATGTGATAATGAGTGAGCGCTAAACTTTACATGCCTCTTTCTCACATGATATCTCCGATTATAAAGGACCAATCCTATAATAGTATAGCACTTGTTGCACGTGTGATTGATCTATCCCAGCCCTGTTAGTTTATGTTGCTATACAAAAATCAACCATTCTCTAGTATCTTCAATTTAAAGCTATTCAATCAGTAGCCTTATATAAATATATACCCAATCAGCTCCCTGATCATGTAAGATTGTCATTCTGTCGTTTGTGGCGAGCGATTGTGTTACGAGACACCAAGGACCTTTATAGAAGTAGCAGGGATATGGGTGTCGAGGAGGCCACTGTGTTTGCTGGTCTGATAGTGCAACAGGTATGTGTATGTATGTATGTACATGCTGTGGCTACCCCTATCTGTCTCTACTATTAGGTCTATACTCTTTCCTTCTTTCCTCCTCTCTCCCATACCGTTTACCCTTCTCTCTCCTATACTCCATTAATTATCCACTTTATTCTAATTGGTCTATTGAGCCATTATTAGTGACAATATAGATAATAACTGGATATCTAATTATTAATCTTTTTATTTATAGCTATGCTACTAAATGTGTGCATGTGTATATAGATGCCCCTACTGACATTTACATAAAACCACACACATAGATATATGAAGGCTATCATATTATAATTCTACCATACATACTATCATACATACTATCATACATACTATTACATATACTATCCTACATACTATCATACCTACTATCCTACATATTATCATACATACTATCATACCTACTATCCTACATACTATCATACCTACTATCCTACATACTGTCCTACACATACACACACAGCCTTACTATGACATCCATCAAGGGGTCCGCCTTTTACTAACCAAAGAAGATGTCAGAAACATCAAAATTTACGTAAGAGATCAGGTAAAGTCTCTTCCTCCTCCTGTCTTTCTTTGATTTTTTTCTATTATCTCTTACTTTATCTTACTATATTTTTCATATCTAACCGCATGTCCTCATGACATTTTTTATTGGCTTTCTTTTCTCTCTCCTAATTGGTTTCCCGGTCTATATCTAGCTACATATACCTGTACTACGTTTAGAGATGTGTATACGTCTTCATATATAATGATATCTGTTTGTGTATATCTACCCTAATATACCCCTAACTATACAGCATACTACACCTTTCCCTCCCTCTCCCTCTCCCTCTTTCCCTCTTTCCCTCTCCCTCTCTTTCTCAGATGGACTCTATAGTAGGCATGCTCAAGCGGATGCCACGACCTCTCCTTCTGGTCCTACGGAACATTAACATAGTACGGGCTCTAAACAAGGAACTAGGTGTCCCTATCAATCGCTTTGATCACATGGCCAGGTTTGCCGTCAGAGGATTGGCTAGAGACCAAGCCGTAAGTGATACTTCCCCAATGAAATTAGACCATTGCATATCCTACTACATGGCTATATAAGAACTGTTATATTTACATTTATCTTATATAATTATTGATTTAAATCAACATACCCTATTGGTTGGTGTTAATAGATGTAGTTGGCGAATTCTGTATCATTCAAGCTACCCTTTTCAAAATACATATATTCCGTTATTATTACATTATTCACTTCAACAACACATACCTACGGACCAATCGACAATTAAGAGACATGATTCTACCTATATATAGTATACATCTTTGAACAAATATACATACAAGGCATAGGGCTAGTATATGGGTTTACCTACATATCTCTTTTACTCCTAGATACATAGGCATGTGCATATACATGTATATGTATGTGTGCATGTATGTATGTATGTATGTATGTATGTATGTATGTA
>NAOQ01000450.1:3030-13767 GCA_002751075.1 Ichthyophonus hoferi
GCTGATTATAAACCCGTGTGTGGATCGGACGGCAAAACCTATCGAAATACATGCGAATTAGATCGCGCTTCATGCATGAGTCCTGGATGTATCAATAAAGTGCATGACCGGCCATGTAAATGCAGCGACTACAACTGTCCAGATGATCATAAACCCGTGTGTGGATCAGATACCCGAATCTATCGCAATCAATGTCAACTAGATCACGCTTCATGCATTAATCCATATATCAAAAAAGTAAGCAGTCGTCTATGTAAATGCCCAAAAACCTGCAAATGTACTAAGAAACCCGTGTGTGGAACAAATGGCAAAACCTATACTAATGAATGCTATCTAAGACGCAGTTCGTGCCAAAGTAAATCAAGCCCAATCTATATAGCCCACAAGGGTAGATGCTCTCGTCACTAAGACTTACAACCCATGTTGACCTGCTCCCTAGTACCGCTACACAGCGTTCTACGCCTACAATTGCTATAGCGCCCCCTGACCGTTGCAAGCCAATTGTTATAGAAGGATCAGAACTGGATTACATTGTTAAAATTGTTAAGCTTTTTGCTGAACTAAGTAAGATAGGATGGTTGTACATAGCAGATGACTAATCTATTGATAGTTTTTTATCACATAACTGGTTATTTTAATGTAATGGCATTAAAGTATCTTTGTATATGGAATATTAAAATATTGAAAAAGAGTGAGTGCTTTTGTAATTTTACCACTGTCGCCTCGTATGTGCGAGTAGGTGTGCCAAGGGTCCCTTATTAATCATATCCGTTTTCATTTATACATTTCCAATCTTTATCGTGCATGTCAAATGTGGTTAAAACTTGTATAAATGCATTCATTATTGTAAATGGAACTGGCTGTAAAGATTCTTATTGGTTAATACAACTCACGATAGTTTACAGAGGCCTACTAGAATGGTTTGATCTTACTGCAATGCTTGGGTACTATTGGATCTTCATTTAGATGGCAAATTAATCAATTTCCTCATTGATGCTAAGTGTTCACTATGTTTTAATGAATTGATTTACCTATTGGAGATCAGTATTCGATTAACTAATATAAAACTGATCATTGCATCGCCGCTTGTTATCAGGATTTTAGCCAAACAATGTGTTATTCGCAGTTAACAATCTTCTTGTAACACTTATTAATTCATTCGTTCTTGAATCATTTGGAAGTGGAAGGGTTAATATATGTTGTAGTTATCATCTTACTGTGCTATAGTGAATATGCCACTGTATTTCAGTTATTAGTTTAGTGTGTTGTACTTACATCATACTATATTGTAGTTATTACCTCACTGTATTATAATTTCTATTTTACTGTGTTGCTGCTATAATAAGCCCAATATTATTATTGTTTATTTGATATTGAGTCAAGCTATGAAGCTAAAATTTATTTTACCAATGTTAAAAAAGAAAAAGATATATAATTAATATCTGTTACAAGATCGCTAACCATGGATGAATAAATAGGTTTGATTGAAGCCCAGATAATAAATAAATTAAATAGATCAATGATTGTGGCTCAAGATTAATTAGTTGCAGTATTTTTCAACCTGATAGATTGATTTGTCAATACATAATATGTGAGCAGTTACACCAATGAGGCAGCTAGCTAAAGACCCATTCTAAGATAGGGATATTAGTAATGGATTATCAAGATAAAATGCGGCAAGTATAAATGTAAATGAAACAGTTAATAAAGGCCCCGGTCATTCCCCATGCCATTTGGCACCCCATTCATTCACACACAATTCACAGGCAAAATTACAAAGCTCTCGTAATATACATAAGACTTTGTATATATATATATATATATAACAATTGACATTGTTATTGTGATGTCTAGTCCATCATTAGCACTCTCATATGATAATCAGTGCTTAGATCTCTCATTTGTTAAAACGTCAGAGAACTGCATACTAGCATTAAATAGTGACAATAGTTACTATCTACATAGTAATATAGTACCTTTTGATGTTTTTACACGCTATACCATAAGTACTATCGTACCTAAGGGAACTAAAGTAAGAATTCCTCCTTCAATAATAACAAAACATAATTGTAATAAACACTTAGAGATAGAGCCAACATGTATGCCTGTCTCTACATTGCCTTTTATAGAAAGTAGATCAACCCAATTAGCCATTACTAACGCTGGTACAGAAATATCAATGATTTATTATGAAAAACAATTGGAGATCCCAAAGAACTGTAGACTAGTCAACAGAACTCTTGCAGATCCTTATAGGGTTATGGACCAAGCAATAAGGAGATTGAAGTCAGAAACACCTCATATAGGGATCAAACTGCTGTTTATCTGACTAAACCCTTCAGACCAGAACCGTTTCAAATGGCCAAGAAACTCATGCTTGCACATATAATCATAGACAATAACTAATTTGGACTGCATCTGGGAAAGCATCAGTATGATCACGCCAAAGTGGTAATGATTTTTTTCTTTTCTTTTGGATCTCTCTAACGTTCTAGCCAAAGGGAAAGTGTGTCAGAATCTGTTGAACACATAGATTTGCAATAGCTATTGCTATCTACAGGCATAGACTGTCTGTGTACGTTATCATTGGAACTTGTGTCAAGTTCCCCTAAAATATTCTTACAAATTTCTTCCCCGCTCTCAGAGGAGAATCTAATTTTTAATTTCTTCTTGCTTGCCATAGAGCCAATCTTATCCATAGTAGAAAATTACTGTCTTTTTTTCAATTCTGGTAACGTTTGGTATGGGCATCTGTATCCTCAAAAACTACCATAACTAATTTTTACTAACGACATCAAAAAACCAAGTCTTTAGTATGGAGCTTTTTATTGTCATAACCCATATATCTGAAAAGATCCAGACAAAGTCTGTGTATGCTGGTTATATAGTTATTGGTCCAAGTCAATGCCAGTTGACCTTGTCATAAACACTAGAGATACGTCTATCGCGGTTTAGAAGTTTTTCTGAACTGTATTATTAGCAACATGTTTTCCAGTGATTATTCAAAAAAAATTATTCTGTTGCTACGTATCTCGTTTGTATCATGTATCATTATGTATAATTTAAAACCAATGGCCAACACTGTCTACTCAACTACGATAAATTCCCGAATTAGGCATCACTTAGCAAACTAGTCATAATTGAATACAATTAGAGACAACATGTAATTAATTAATTACCATTAACTAATTTCTAACTCTTACAAACCAATTGTAACCTCATTTTAAAATGCTATTGACTATTCCAAGGTACAACGCAAAACAAACAATAAATAATGTATATTTTCATACAAGAGATCTTGAAGTATTCAGCCTAATACTTAAGAGAGCTAAAATACTGGCACTCCCCCTATATGCCCACATATCTGTGAGGGTGTTACCTATTCATTACGACTTAGTTTCTAACAAGCTTTCATGTACTGTGCAGGAGCTAGAGCTTTAGTGAGGATGTCTGCTCTTTGCTCATGTACTGAAATTAGTTTTATCTCAATATCTCCATTCCTTGTGGCCTCTTTAGTATAGTGGTACTTTACACAATCATGCTTAGTGTTCTTAGTTATACCATTGTTTTCAGAGATACATATTATGGATTGATTATTCTCATACATGAGCACTGGGCCTGTCTCAATGCCAATACTGTCCAATATGCTGAAAGTCCATACTATTTCATTTGCTACTGTACTTAGTGCTATATACTCAGCCTTTATACTTGAAGTAGGTACTATGGACTATTTCTTATTAAATCACAATTCCGGTAAGTCGTTTGTGTGCAAAATTCACCCTGTAGTGGATTTGCTTATATTCTATCTCTGGCATAATCGGCATTTACATATGTCATAAGATTTAAGGGTGTCTTGTGGTATACAAGACCTAAGTCAGGAAATGAATTTAGATTTTCCACCACATGTAAAACCATGTTTCAGTGGGCCTGAGGTGGATTGGAAGCAAGCCACTCTTGGTAGCTGACTGAAAATGCAATATCTGTCTTTGTTAATCTAGAAATTTAGAAAAAGCATCCTATTGCTTTCTGGTATTCACTGATGTCACCTTTATAGCTTGGTCTAAATCCAACACATGGTTGGGAACAATGGGAGACATAATCCTCTTAACACCCTCCATGTCATATGACTTTAACACTTCCTTGGTGTATCCTTCCTGTGTTAAGTGCATGGACTCTTGACTGTCCTTCCAAATTTGATATCTCAAGTACTCTACTGGAAATTTCATTTTCTTGGTATCAAAACGTGCCTTCATGCTGTTAATTAGATTTCTGAAAATGGACTTGTTGTCAGACATAATGAGTATGTTATCAACATAAACACATACTCCAAGAAATTATGGAGTGCCATGGGACACAAATACACACGGATCTGCATTGATCAGATAGAGGTGTTGTTCATCTAGGAATGCGGCTAAAGTGTGCTACTTTACCAAAGCAGATTGTTTGATTCCTTAGAGCAATCTCTGAAGCTTGCACACCCCTTGGGGAAAGTCAGGGTCCTCAAAACCTTCTGGCTGATGCTTGTAAAGGTTTTTTTCTAGTTTCTTGTTGAGTTAGGCCCCAACCATATCTAGTTGTATGACCTCCAAGTCCTTTGATGCTGCAAAAGCTAGAAGACGTTGTATGGTTATAAAGGAGCAAACTGGGAACTCTATGTAAAAATAATTATTTTTCTCTCATTGGTGGTTTCCCCAAACTATGAGTTATGACTTGTATTTTATGATATTCCCATGGCCATCTTGTTTGATATTGAAAACCCACAGAGATTTTTAAAAATGCTTCTTTTTTAGTCAATCCACTATATTCCAAGTAAAATTATCAATTAGAAACTTCATTTCTTGCTGTATTACTGCTTTCCATTGTGGTTATTGTGAAGACTTCATAGATGCATGAACTGACTTTGGAATAACCTGGCTATATAAATTAAACTCTATTGCCAAATATGCGGCATGGGGTGAGGCACTATTTGGTACCACTGACCAGACCTTGTAGTAGAGGAGGAATACTTATCTCTACTTGGTGGTACTTCTAATTTTTCTGCCTCACTACATTCTTACTCAGTTTTGGCCTTGTTATGGTTATTTCTCCTGGAAACTTTTTTTTTTTTTTTTCATGTAATAATCACTCAACTCCCCCTGATTTGACGTTTCCTTCCTATCATAGCCACTCAACTCCCTTTACTTTGGTGTTTTCCTTCTATTCTTATCTAAATATACTGGGGTCTTTACCCCACTGATGGTGGCTTTACCCCACTGATGGTGGCTTTGGCTTTATGAGGGGATGTTTCCTGGCAATTGGAAAGGTGTTTTAATTGTTTTTCTGCAAAACAGAAGCTGGTCTTAAGATATTTTATGTCTATTAATAACAATTCTTTTGGAGTTGGTATCTAGCAGCCTGTAGGCCTTTTGATAATCTTAGTATCCCAGTATCAACACCCCTCATCCTTGGATACCAGCTTGTTTAGCTTTTCAGTCTTATAGAAACACCTACATTCAAATGCTCTAAGCCTGCTGAAAGGAGTGATTATATTATACTATATGTCCCATGGTATAGTTGATTTTGGTAGGCAGCTGGTTAGCAACGCTTTTAATGCAAAGGTAACCACCTTAAGACCTTCATCCCGTAAGTATTGTGGTAGAACACGTTCTATTCTCACACTCCTTACCATGGCGAATAGAGCCTGGCTCATCCTTTCACTAAATCTATTTTGCTCAGAATGATGAGGTACAATAGTCTGGTGGTGAATATCATATGTCTTCAAATAATAGGAGACTTTGGAGTTGAGGAATTTTAAACCATTATCTGTAACCAAAATCGCCATTCATTGGCTTGTCATGCATTGCTGTAGCATAGGTGCAATATTGCTTGAAAGCAAATTGAATTGGATACTGCAGGATGAGTGATGGAGTAGCAATTAATGGCAAAGGACCAGCAGCAACAAGTTTCAAAGTAATCCTCTTGACCCATGCAGACAAGGGCCAAAGCTTGGGATCCAAACTGGGCAATTTCGCCTTATTATGGGATGTTTTCCAAGAAGCCTCATTATCTGCATGTGGGTCCTTGGCATTAGGGGTTGTCGTTGGTGGTGTGTCAGGTAGAGCAGTGTCTTGCTCATAGTTTGTGTTGTCTTCCCATATCTGGAAGATTTTCAAGAAGGTTTACAGATTGAAAAAATAATTGTAACCCAAATCGTTTTTGGGGATCAATATCCATATTGGATGAGTTAATAACCTCATCAATGGATGTCAAACCAAATTATTCAGTTTTGAGTTCAAATTATGGCGGCTAATGCTCATTTAGATCTATATTTAATTATGGGTCCAATCAAAAGATCGCATAACCAAATTAATCAGTTTTAGTTCAAAATAAGGCAGTTCACGCTCATTTAGATCTACACTTAAATTATAGGTCCAGTCAGAAGATCGATTTCACAAATTAGAGTAGATTGTTTTTAATATCAGGAAGATTGAATGCACACCGGGATGTGTTTCAAGGTATAAAATAAAGAAGACGACATTAAGTCATGGCCTTTGGAGATGGATTTGTTGAAGACACTCTCACTACCAAATCTTTGGATAAGGTTTTTTGCGAGTCTTTTTCTTGTACACCCTTTATACTGGGTGACATCAAGTGATATCTAGGAGCTTTAGAGAGCCTAGGGAGGACAAAGCAATTTTGCCCCTGGACAGCTCATCAGAGGAAGACGACTCCTCACACGCTTTGGCACTTGTTCCTGCACTCGATGTCTCCAATTAGCTGAAACGAGTGCCAATGTATCGAAGAATGCAAACAAGTAGGTACTGGTGTATATAATGATATGATACAGTGTATGTATTGATAAGATAGAGTGATAAGATACGGATATCAAGGATAAGAAAATAAACAGTTTCTTAAGATAATCATATTATCTAGTGTAATTATGTAATATTAAGTAAATGGGTCTATATGATGATGTGTCAGATGACAATATGCCCTGGGTGGCAATTGGGTATATAGTAAAGAACTCGGTACTCAGTAGGGGCACTAAAAAAGAGATTAAAAGTCAAGTTCACTTCTCTCATCAAATGGTGAAGCAACCAGTGATAGTGCCTTCAACAACCTCAGAGGAGAATGGAGAAACGACCAGCTTAGTGCCACTTGAAGGAAGGAGAAGAGTAAAGTCTAGTCATAACTGCCTGAAGGACTGGGCTTTAACTACAGAAAGTCTACCAGAACGATTTATAATTGAGAAGGTTCATCACAACAGGGTTACTACACCCAGTACACTTCCACTACCTGACGATCTGGTAATCAATCAGCACACAGTTGAAAATCGGCAGACAACACCAATGCAAGTCAACAGTGAAATTGACAACTTAACAATTAATGAGAATGCAAGAGATCAACCAACAGCTGGCAACGGGACCAAGTTGACTCAAACCAATTGTTTGGTAGAAAACAAATTAGAGGTTAGGCAGAAGTATGTGCAGCCTAAGGTATACAATTTTGCTTACCACAGGCCAACACAAGTAACCATCAACGGCACTTCTGTAAATACGTCAACTCACTCAGTAGCCAAAGAATCAGTTAACTGCAAATCAGTGACCCCAGGAAGAGACAATACAGAATCTGACGACATAGAGATGAACTCTTCTGAAAACGATAGCCACAATGTTCCCCAGATGGATGCCGACATCAAGAACAACACCTATCAAACGGCTGATACAAACATGGGTCCCTTCCAGTATGGAAATGCAGCACCCTGGACCAATCCAGACTGTGTGTTCCTAGGGGGAGTAAGGAGACCCTCATATGAAACCTGGAAGCTAGAAATGGAAGTTCTCTTTTTAGGCATGAGAGGCTTTCAATTAATCTCAAACCCACCATCGGAGGCTGAAGGAAGAGATCCCAACAACATTTCGCAACTGGAAGCCACTGGAAGAGTATACTTTCATAGGTGTTTAGGACCTGAATCAAAAAATAAAATTGGTTGGTCTATCAATGTTTGCTTATGACGGATAGATGCTCATGGGGGATGCATATGACACCTGTTCAGCAATACAATTAAAACATCTATTTGTAGAGTTGTATTCCATGCAACCAGAAAGATCTGAAACAGGTTTAGCATTCCTGGAGAAAGCAGAAAAAGCCAATGCCAAATTGATAGAAACCGATTATCATTTAAATTATAAACTCATATTTGCCAAAGTATTTACTGATTTATTCAAGATTCCAAGTCTTGCAGATAACATGAAATTTTTAAGGACATACACCAAAATGGTCACCTCGTTTGAAGATTTGAGAAAACATCTAGAAGTTCACAATAGACTCAACAATGACACGTTACTAGACCAATGGAACATGCACTCAGAGCCAAGACACCATGATAAAAATGGATACGATGGAAAGAAATGTTTCAGGTGTGGGGGAGACCATTTAGTACGGTTTTGTAGCTATAAGCAGAGTACAGCAAGAGTTGGGGGAGGCAAGCCCCAGTTTGAGACACCAAGGAACAAGCAATACAATCAATTATTTGAAAATCAGAATAGAAGTGGGAGGAACAGCACGCCACTAAAACCATAAGACAGTTTTGCACACCCATAACAGCAAAGACATGCCAAGATTGCAACATTAACAGGCATAAACACGTGTGTTTCAAGTCCCAAAATATTTTTGGACTCGGGTGCATCTAGGCATTTCCATGGAACTCAAGAAGATTTTCAAGACTATAAACCAAGAAAAGGCCTGATGTCATGGGGAAATGGGAGGACAAGTACAGTAGAAGAATCAGGGAGCAAAAAACAAAGTCCAGTAGCTATATCAAGTACTGAGGCTGAGTACATAGCACTATCAGAGGCCATTAGAAATACGGTTTGGTTGCAAAACGTATTCTTATTCATGGGATATGACATTGTACTCCTCACACTATATGAAGACAATCGGAGTACCATAGCGGCTGCTAATGCCAATGGCAACATGAGAAATACCAAGCATATTCAGCTTCAGTATAATCGTGTTAAAAAAATGTTTGAAAAGGGAGATATGGTTATCCAGTACATATCCACTGATCAGCAACGAGCTGATGCATTAACCAAAGCTCTGTGTCCAGCACAATTTCTCCAAGCCAGGGATTTGCTGGGAGTCAAATAAGGACTTCTATGTACATCAGGTTAAAGGGGAGTATCATAGAATCACATGTGCAGTTTTCATACTTCGATTAAGTCAGAGGTTGCCAACTTGAGCTTGGTAGCTCAGTTGGGGGGGGGGCTGTCGAAAAATGCAAACAAGTAGGTACTGATGTATGTAATAATAAGATACAGTGTATGTATTGATAAGATAGAGTGATAAGACACGGATATCCGGGATAAGGAAATAAACAGTTTCTTAAAATGATCATGCTATCTAGTCCAATTATGTAATATTGAGTAAATGAGTCCAGATAACGATGTGTCAGATGATGATATACCCTGGGTGGCAATTGGGTATATAATAAAGGACTCAGTACTCAGTAGAGGCACTAAGAAAGAGATTAAAAATTAAGTCCACTTCTCTCATTAAATGGTGAAGCAACCAGTGATAGTGCCTTTAACAAGTTCAGAGGAGAATGGGGAAACGATCAGCTTAGTACCACTTGAAGGAAAGAGAAGAGTGAACTTTTGTCATAAACGCCTGAAGAACTTGGCTTTAACTACAGAAAGTCTACCAGAACGATTTATAATTGAAAAGGTCCATCACAACACAAAGCGTGTGAGAAGTCGTCTTCCTCTGATGAGCTGTCCAGGGGCAAAATTGCTTTGTCCTCCCTAGGCTTTCTAAAGCTCCTAGACATCACTTGATGTCACCCAGTATAAAGCATGTACAAGAAAAGGGCTCACAAAAAACCTTATTCAAAGATTTGGTAGTGAGAGTGTCTTCAACAGACCCATCTCCAAAGGCCATGACTTAATTTTGTCTTCTTTATTTTATACCTTGAAACACATCCCGGTGTGTATTCAATCTTCCTGATATTAAAAACAGTCTACTCTAATTTGTGAAGTCAATCTTTTGACTGGACCCATAATTTAAATGTAGATCTAAATAAGTGTGAACTGCCTTATTTTGAATTAAAACTGATTAATTTGGTTATGCAATCTGTCGAAAGTAAATTGCCTTGAATCACCGGTGGCTGTAGAAATCTCAGTTCTTACTTTAGTTAAATACCTTGGAACTCTCCTGCTAGGCCCTGAGTTGAAATGTTCCCTCCTCTCAATTCTTTGTTCCCTTTCAATGATCCAAGTCTTCCGTCTTTGTATCACCAATAGTAACTGTTCCTCACTTGAACTCGAAGGTACTTCTACTTTCTCCTTGATGGGCAAACGTCCTGACATCCCCTGATGTCGCCTGTAACTCTTCCAAATAAATGACCGGCTAGAGGATACTCTAGTCTTAAATCAGAATAAAATAAACACTTCATCAAAAAAAACTTTATTGTTCACACTAGGAACCGGTCACTGTATGAGACCTTACATGGCAATATATACCTTGTCTGCCCTTTGTACTGAAACCAGACAGTAACCTTAATAAGGTACATTTTTTTAAATAAAATAAAGTATTGGAATATCATCAAGCGCTCTGAGCTTACTTTTTTTCTATTGAAACTCCCGATTACATATTAGGGAAACAAAGGGTGTTGCCCTTACGATACGGTGTCCATTTGGTAGGGTCCCAACATTATAGTAATAGATGTTTTTTAAGCAACTCTATTAATAATTACTTACC
>NAOQ01000450.1:14222-25066 GCA_002751075.1 Ichthyophonus hoferi
CACTCCTGTGTCTATTCTAAACTGTAAGTAGACATAGACTAAAATTTAAAAATCAAATATACCTAACTTAGCACTACGTAAAACTTCCCCCCGTCTAGTCAAGAGAACAAACTAGCACTAGATGTAAACAAATAATGATTAACCTTTACCTCAAATGTAAAATATCCCAGGCTCTTACAAATTGTGCAGTACTCAAAGCCTTGGTAAACACGTCCGCTTGTTGAGCTGTAGTCGACACATGTTCCAACCTGATAACACCTCTATCTATGTTTTTTTTGATGAAATGGTATTTCAACTAAACATATTTGGTATTGTGCATGGTTCCATTTGAGTTGGTGACTGCAATGGTGGAGATGTTATCCTCGAAAACCGGTACTGGTAAGACCTCATACCCTGTGAAAAGCAATACATGTTGAAGCCAAATAAAGTTCTTGATGGCCTCAGCCAGAGCAATAAATTTGGCCTCTGTGCTTGACATGGCTATAAGGCCTTGCCACTTACTGGACCAGTCCATGGGAAAATTTCCTAGGTAGCTGATCATACTGGTAGTGAACTTACTGGAAGTGGTCTCGCCTGCAAAGTCCGCATCCACATATACTTCAAGAAATAGTTCACCCTTACTGTAAACAAGACCAAGGTTTGTAGTTGATCAAAGATGCTTGATTAACTGCATCAACACCTTCCAATGGATGAGGGAAGGGTTGGCCACATATCTACCAAGGAAACTCACTGAAAACATGATGTCTGGTTGAGTCAGCTGGGCAATCTAAAATACTGCGCCTATTGCAGCTTGATAGTCTTTTACTGAACAACGTTCAATATCCATCCCCACATCTTGGCAGTCCACAACGTGAGCTGGTAGAATAAGACACTGTACTGAAAGCCCCTTGTCCAAACCATGGACTTCTGCAAGCTTTCGTATGTAGCTTGTCTGAGTTGCATGTATGTGCCCATTGTCTTCCTGTCAGATTTCAAAACCTATGTATTCTCTTGGTACTTCCACGTCTTTAATGTTGAAGCGATCTCACAGGGTCTTTACAAATTCCACTCTATCATTGACATTGTCCAACACAAGCAACATGTTATCCACATAAGCGCATATGGACATGTAACTAGGTTTTAACCTAGTATATACACACTGATCCGCTCTGTTGGCAACAAAACCCTGAGTTAAAAGAAATTCTTGTAGAGTCCACTTTCATAGAAGTGCCGACTGGTGCAGGCCATAGAGTGCTCGGTCTAGACGGCAAACATGGTCTGGAAAATCTGGGTCAACAAAACCCTCAGGTTGAGTCATATAATTTTCTTGGTCCAACTCTCCATTAAGGTAAGCCCCAATAATACCCAGTTGTCGTATATCTGCTCCCTTCTTTGCAGCAGCAATTGCTAGCATAACTCTGATAGACGTCAAAGTACATACTGGAACATAAATCTCCCTATAATCAATGCCTTCCCATAGGTTATTTCCCATGACCATCGGTCTTGCCTTGTGTTTTGTTATCTGCCCCCGACTATCATGTTTCACATTGAAAATTTACGTAGAGCACAGCACAGGAAAGTTCTTTGGTCGTGGGACCAAATGCCAGGTATCGTTGTCTTTGAGCACCTTCATTTCACTGCTCATAGCCACTTCCCACTCCCCCCAATGTGGAGAAAGAAAAGTTGCTTTGACAGTTTTTGGCACTGGAAATCCATAAATATTCATGCCCGTGCCTGCTACACATGCTTTCTCTTGATGTTTGTGATGGACTGGCAGGTATAGCTGGCCCATGATGCCGTTTTGATCTCTGGGGCTCCATCACCACTGTCTCCCCCTCTGTAGACTTGAAACTATTCCCAGACCTAGTGGTGGAAGGCACACATTTGTCCTGACCAATTTGATAATCCACTGGTATGTTAGCCTCATCTGTATCAGGACATGTCATAGAATCCATAGTGTCCATAACTGGTATCTTACAGTCATTCAAAACATGTGGAAGATTAAATATTTTGTACATAACTAGTGGAAAGTTTTCTTCAATAAAACGAACATCCCTGAATAATACTACCTGCTTTTGTCTGAGGTCATAAATCTAGTATCCCTTCTGAGTTGATAGATATCCAAGCAAAACTCCCTCATGACCACGAGCTGTCAACTTTGATTGTTGTTCTATGTTGTGGAAAACTTAGCATTTGATGACCTTTAAAAGATTCAGTGGAGGTGATGACTGGTGCCATCTGTCCCATAGTAAAGCTTCCTTAGGAAGAGTACTGGTTGGCCAGACATTGAGAGTAAAAACGGCAGCGCCCATGAGGTAATTCCAGAATACCTGCGGTAAATTGCTCTCATCCTGAGAACAATTAATCATAGTTAGCAAAGTCTGATTGAGTCATTCACTCACTCCATTTGGCTCTGGATGGTCTGGTATGGATGTTTGATGGGTGATTCCACATCATTGTAGATATTTTTTTGGAATTTCACAATCATATATTCTCCCCCATTGCCTAATACCAACATCCTCATCTTCGAGTTGTGTTTGGCTGTAGCCTTTGAGTACCAATCAACAAAACAATCAAAAGCCTCTGATTTCTTGGCTAAACCATAAACTGAGACAAAATGCGAAACTTCATCCATAAAAGTGACAATATATTGCTTACCCGTCCATGATCATGGGTATGGTCCCGTAATATCTTAATGTACCCATTCTAGACATGTTGGGCAGAGTTTACCCTTTTGGAGGATGACAAACGTCTAGTCTTGCGTCGGTAGCAGCTGGGGCATCCTGTACTCTCTTCTGTAGCTTTCTTCATGTTCCAATGCTGGAGTAAGGAGTCCATTATTTGGTCACCAGGGTGCATGTATCTGGAATGAAGAACCTGAGGTGTTGCTTTGGAACCGACTGACGCCATATCCCTGGCTGGTATCTTGTTGTTGTCCACCGACTCTGAAGGCCTGATAATCTGCAAATCTCTTTGATAGAGTCCAGACTCTTTGTAGTCCCTGGTAAAATATGTTCGGCATTATGAATTGCAACAAACTAACTAGTGTCTTTTTTCGTGATGGTAAAATCTTTGCTCTAAAGTCTGCTACAGGAGATTAAACTCCTGTGCAGGACAGGAACATAAGTAGCATTTTCTATCCATATCTCATTCAAACCCAATCTGACAAGGAGGACTCCATACCCCTGAATTTCGCTTTGGACTCCATTCCTTCCAGTTACCTGCTCAGATACTTCAGTGAATTCTCTGAAGTCTGCATGATCATAGTGGAAATGACTAGTTGCCCCACTGTCCAAGATGAAACCCTCAAACTCTCATTGTCTAGGTGGGTTGGAAGGCATGTTGTCTCTCAAAAACATTGCAGAGGGCTTGGAAGGCTGACTATATTCAAAAATTGACAGTTGCTGGTTGACAAACTCTCAATTTCCTTTTTATTTCTAATTACAGACTTAGGCTGTTGCCGCCTAACAAGTCTCCCTTCTCGATTTACAATCTGTTTTTCCCTTGTAAGTACTGCTAATGATAAATCCTCCTCACTGGAACTAGTTGGCCCCCCAATCCTTTCCTTTATGGCTAGGCGTCTTGGCATCACTTGATGTTGCACTTAAACTTATTTATTAATATGTGACCGACTTAATGACACTTTGAACCCCCACAAAAATACCAATGTTCTAACACTAACAAGATACTTTTATTCTTCAACTCAGGAACTGGTGCCTTAGTACTGAGTACTGAGGCCTTATATACCTGATTGCCACCCTGGGCACATCATTATCTATCTCCTTATTAATCATAATAAACTGATATACATATCAGTTTATCTTACCAATACCAAAACACCATATCTTATTAATTTATCTTATCAATATCTAGCACCATATCTTATCAATTTATCTTATCAATAGTGAGGAGGTTAGTAACTAAACATCTAAACTCTTAGATTATGGTCTATCCCACATTCACCAAACTCTAACATACTTTGACACTCCCCCCTAACTGAACCTACCAAGTGAAAGTTAGAAATTCAAAATATGACTAATAACACACATATGGACAAACGAAAACGGTGGTTGTTCTCCAGCTGGTGCTCCCCCAAAAATGAGAGCCCTAGTCCAGGTGTAGCATTTCTCTTGCACGCAATAATTGAGCAGGGGCAAGGGCTTTGCTCTGAACGTCTGCCTGTTGATTTGAAGTGGAGATATGTTGCAGCTCTATCGTCCCTCGGTCGATATTGTCCTTAACGAAGTTGTATCACAGTTGAACGTGTTTGGTATTCCTCATTGTACCATTGCTGTTTGCCACAGCAATAGTAGAAACGTTGTACTCATAAAGGGTTGCAGGAGATGATTCATATCCAAGGAAAGGCAGAACGTTCTGGAGAAAGACTGTGTTCTTTATCGCTTTTGCCATTGCAATGAACTCAGCCTTAGTGCTTGACATTGCAACTAGGCTCTGACGTTTGCTTGACCAGTCCACTGGTGTTTCTCCTAAAAAGCTAACCATTCCTGAGGTGGACTTGATGGAACTGGCCTCACCCGCAAATTCGCATCAACATAAACCTTGAGGGCTAAGTCGTTTCCTTTGAATACCAGACCAAGCTTTTTTGTTGTTGCCAGGTATTGGACTAAATGCATCAGCATTTTCCAGTGTTTTTCAGATGGGTTGGCAGCATATCTCCCAAGAAAACTTACTATAAACATTATATCTGGTCGAGTTAGCCGGGCAACCCACAGCACTGCGCCACTGCTTGCTTGATGGTCCTTTACTGAGCATCTTGGTACGTCTGGACCATTATTTTGACAGTCTACTACATGTGCTGGGAGAATGGGGCACTGAGTTGGTCGGCTGTCTTCCAAACCATGTGTCTCCACTAGTTTCTAAATGTACCCTGTCTGGGTCACATAAATATTGTCACCTTCCTGGTGGATCTCAAAACCAATGTACTCTTTTGGTACGCCAAGGTCCTTGGTCTGAAATCGTTCAGACAAATGTTGCACAAACTGTACTCAATCTCTTTCGTCATCTGAGATCAGAAGCATATCATCAACTTAGACACATAATGCCACATATCTAGGCTCCAAACAAGTGTAGACACATTGGTCAGTGTGATTTTCCATGAAACACAAGGTTTCATGGAAGCTTAAAGGGTCTTCTTCCAAATTAAACCTGACTGATGCAATCCATAAAGGGCTTTATCTAGTCGACAGACATATTCAGGAAACTCTTCATCCACAAAACCCTCTGGCTGCATCATGTAGTTCTTTTCATCTAGGACTCCATTCAAATAAGCTCCTACTATAACAAGCTGATGGACATCTGCTCCCCTGTCAGCTGCAATGGCGAGCATCACTCTTGCAGATGTTACGGTGCAGACAGGGGCATCGATTTCATTATAGTCAATGTTTTCTCTTTGTCGATTTCCCATTACGACAAGTCTGGCCTTATATTTTGTTATGTCCTCCTTTGCATCATGCTTGATGTTGAAGATCCACATTGAGTGAAGGACTGGGAATTCCTTTGGTCTAGGTACCAAATGCCATGTGTCATTGTCACAGAGCACCTTCATCTCGTTTTCTATGGCTTGCTTCCATTCCCCCCAGACTGGTGAGAGCAACACAGACTTATCTGATTTGGGTACTTTGTACTCATAAAGGTTCGGTTCAAAATCTACCGTCAAAGCTTTTTCATGACCTGGTATGGCTGATGGTTTGATGATTTCTGGCCCACGTGCTTGTTTGGACCCTCTCTCATTCCTTGAAACTTACTCATCTGACTTGAAGGCTGCTCCAGATCGTGTTCTTGATGGGTTGTAAACATGGTGGCCAATCTCATGCATCACTGGTGCCTCTTCTGTCTCTTTGGCATGATTCTCTGAAATTATCTCATCTGTAGTGTGTTTTGGAGCTGAGGTTCTGGTTAACTGTAGCTTGTTGAGAGGAAAAACATTCTCAGCAAATCTAATATCACGGGATATTACTACCTTCTTCCTTTTTAAGTTGTAGATCCAGTACCCCTTTTGGGTCAGGGCATCTTCTACAAAGATTCCTTTTCTTCCCTGTGGAGTCAGCTTTGAGTGACCCTCTTCTTTGAAGATCACTTGACAACCAACTGCTCTGAGGTGATGTTTTGGGGCTGTTGTTTGGTGCCATCTATCCCAGGGTACCAAATCTTTTGAGAGTGCATTGGTTGGCCGAATATTCAAAGTGTACACTGCAGCTCCAACCATATAATCCCAAAGACTTTGTGGAAGATTACTTTCATTCCGGGCACACTTGACCATGATGAGAAGCGTCTGGTTAAGCCGTTCACTCAACCCATTTTGTTCAGGATGATCAGGGATTGTGGTTTGGAGTGTGACCCCATGCAGCTTGAGATATTCCTGAAATCTCTTGTTCAGATACTCTGAACCGTTGTCTGTCATTAAAGTTTCCAGCTTAACGTTGTGCTTTGCTATGGTCTTAGAGTGCTAGTCCACAAATGCATCAAAGGTCTGAGATTTCCTCGCTAGACCATACACTGTCACAAAGTGAGAGAATTTGTCAGTGAAAGTGAATGTGTAGTTTTTTCCAGTCCAGGAAGTAGGTAGCGGACCCATGATGTCATAATGAACTCTTTGTAGGACCCTGGTGGCTGAGTTGACCCTCTTTGGATATAGTGAATGCCTGGGTTTCCCCTTCAAACAGCTTGTGCACTGCTCTTTGTCCTTGTCATCCTTGCAAACTTCATTTCCCTTGAGAATGATGCTCATTTGATCCCTCCCAGGGTACATGTATCTTGAATACAACACCTGATTTGTTACTCCGGGGACTGTTGTCACAAGGTCTTCATTAGGCTTGGGTGCATCTTCCTCCATCTTCGGTGGGACAACCTTGAAGTCTAAAACGTAGAGCCCAGTCTCCTTGCTGGTACCTGTAAAGATGTGTTTCCCATTTCTTTTTATTTTAAGCTCATCTCGTCCATGGGCTGAGAACTCAAATCCTTTCCTTTGCAGAACACTCAGTGATATCAGGCTTTTATGAAGGTCAGGAACAAGGGCAGTGTGTTCTATCCATAAGAGTTGATTCCCGGATTTGACAGTGACAGCTCCATAGGCTTGGATACTAGTATTACACCCATTACCCCAGGTTACCACGTCATTTGCTGCTTTGAAATCGGTGAAATCCTCCCTTCTGTAATTTAGGTGCATTGTCGCACTACTGTCTAAAACAAAGACTTTAGGTCCCTCTCTGTCTTGTGTGTTGCATTTATTGGACTCATGAGATTGGACCAGAAGAATCTCAGGCTTACTTGAGGGTTTCCCTATTCAACTTCTGTTTCGATTTTCCTTTGGCTGAACCTCAACCTTGATAGGTCCCTTGGAATGCCTATCTGCCTCCCCATTTCCGTCAGCCTTGGGGCATCCACGCAGAAAATGATTACCCTCACACTTGAAGCATTTGATGGAAGGTTTATTGCTTACCTCCTGGTTGTAGTTATCTACCCTATGTGGTTTTCTTTCGGGGAAACTGCTCTTTCTGTTGAACGTCTCATGGGCCTTTACATGTTTGATGAGTAACTCAATGACACCCTCGCCATTAGTAGAAACGTTGTAAGCCTCCATTAGGTTTCTGCATTCTGAATGTGAAAACATTTGTGTGAATATCGCCTAATATACACAATGTTTTGGCATCTCATAGTCAGTCCTAGTCAGCTTATTGACCAGATTTGTAGACCTCTTGATAAAGTCTGAAGGTTTCTCTCCAGTTTTTGGCTTAGTCTGATACCACTTCCTAAAAATCTCGGCTAGCTGGATGTCAGAGCACATATTATACTCATCTTTAAGACTTTTCCATGTATTGTACGCAAATGAAGTTGGGTTCCACTTGATCTGTCGATGAACCTCCATGGATAGGCATCTGGCCAGGTAGCCTTTTGCTACCTTCTCTGCCCGTTGTGTTTGCACAGGCGAATCCCTTTGTTCTATTGTAGGCTCCGTCATGAAGACCTTGCTGCACTCTGCTTCTAATAGAACATATTCCATGTTCAACGCCCAGTCCTCAAAGGTAGGGCCCACTTCTCCTCCTCTGAAGAGAAGGTCCTGGCTAAAGTTTGGAAAGTTAACCGGTCCGCTAAGTGTTTTCATGTTTGGCATCTCATTGTAGACAGCATCCCCCCTCCACAAACATGGAAGGCTAGGAGTGGAAATTTTGCTCTTGCATGGTGACTGTAAGGAAGGGATGGTTCTGTGCTGATACTGGTCCTCTTGTTCAACGTTCATTGACTCTGCACTTTGCAATACAGTTGGCTCTGGTGGAGGAGAACTCACCTCTATTGGTACTGGGACGTCCTGGTATGTGGTCCCACTGGAGGGTGACTCACCTTCTGGTAATGCCTTGCTGCGTTTAACTTGCTTTAATTGCTCAGGTGAATCAACTTTCGTAGTAATAAATTCAATCTGTCTTGCTGGTTCAGGACAGATTGTAAGCATTGGAAGCGTGCTGGGCCCATAACCCTGTTAAAAAATTGACGGCTGCTGGTTGACAACCGTTCAATTTCCTTTTTATTTCTAATACAGACTTGGGCTGTTGCCGCCTAACGAGCCCTCTTTCTCGATTTATGATGTGTTTCCCTTGTAAGTACTGCTAATGATAAATTTTCCTCACTGGAACTAGTTGGCCCCTCGACCCTTTTCTTTATGGCTAGGCGTCTTGGCATCACTTGATGTCGCACTTAAACTTATTTACTAATATATGACCGACCTGATGACACTTTGGACCCCCACAAAAATACCAATGTTCTAACACTAACAAGATACTTTTATTTTTCAACTCAGGAACTGGTGCCTTAGTACTGAGTACTGAGGCCTTATATACCTGATTGTCATTCTGGGCACATTATTATCTATTTCCTTATTAGTCCTAATAAACTGATATACATATCAGTTTATCTTACCAATACCAAAACACCATATCTTATCAATTTATCCTATCTATAGTGAGGAGGTTAGTAACTAAACATCTAAACTCTTAGATCATGGTCTATCCCACATTTACCGAACTCTATTATACTTTGACAGACTACTCGCTGAACTCTTATATTCAAAAACGGTTTTGGGGTGGGTTGCTGTTTGAGTTGCCACGCTTTGGAAACTCACTCTTAACAGTGATGGCAGGTTTATGCTGGTCTACATCCCCATTCTATTCATTCGTTCCCCATTCTCTGCAATCTTTTTTAAAATGATTGCTACCACACTTAAAACACCGAATGGAGGGCCTTTTGGTTGTATCCATATTTTGCTGTTCTACCCTTGATGATGTTCTGTCGGAGACACTGGGTTGCACAGGAAAAGTTTCAAAAGCCTTAACATACTTGATAAGAGTCTCAAGAGACCCTTCACCCTAGGTGGATACGTTGTAGTTTTCTATCATCTTGCTATATTTCCTATACTAGAACATATAGACAAATATGATCTCATAGATTGCTGGTTCTGGCATTTGATACACTGTATCTGCTAATTTGTCCACCATTAACGTTGAACGCCTGATGAATTCGGATGGCTTTTCGCCACTCTTTGGCTTCATCTAAAACCAAGTATGGAATATTTCCGCCTATTGCACAGTGTATTTAATGAAATACTCATCTCTGAGCTGCATCCATATGTCATATGCAAAAGAGGATGCAGTCCATCGAATCTTCTTCTGGACTTGCTGTCCCACACATATTGCCAGGTATCCTCGTGCTGTCTTTTCCACTCGTGACACCTGGTGCGGGTTTGCCCATTGTTCCAGTGTGGGTTCCACTGTGAACACATCACCACACTCTGTCTCCATCAAAGTGTACTCTATGTCAGAACACCAGTCCTCGAAACTGGGGCCCTCCTCCTCTCCTAGGAAAATCAAATCTTGGGAGGGGGCGTTGATGAAATTAATGTATCTATTGACGACGTCCATATTGAATGTGTCTTGTTGCATGGCCACTGGGTCCTCTTCCACCTGTGGTAGATACTGTGACTCAGGGGCTTGCTCAAACGGCTTGTTAAAAATTAAATCGTCCAGTGCGTCGATGTCAATGGGGTTTAGGCCACTCTCAAAATCGTCAAGCCCAATGTATTCCGCCGATAGCTCTGACTCTGAGGTTGTTAATCAGTTAGATTTCTTGTGCCTCACCTGTCTCTTCAGACTGCTAAGTAAGACGACTTTAATTTCTTGAGTAGGAGAAATTCTACTCTCTTCAAGCTGTGGAAGCGTGCTAGGTGTAGTAACCCTGTTGAAAGGAAATTGCCTGGGATCGCCAGTGGCTGTAGAAATCTCAGCACTTATTTTAGTTAAATACCTTGAAACTCTCCTGCTAGGCTCTGAGTTGAAATATTCCCTCCTCTCAATCTTTTTTTACCTTTCAATGATTCAATTTTTTCGTTTTTGTATCACCAATGGTAACTCTTCCTCACTTGAACTCGAAGGTACTTCTACTTTCTCCATGATGGGCAAACGTTCTGACGTCCCCTGATGTCGCCTGTAACTCTTCCAAATAAATGACCGGCTAGAGGATACTCTAGTCTTAAATCAGAATAAAATAAACACTTGATCAAAAACTTTATTGTTCACACTAGGAACCGGTCCCTGTATGAGACTTTACATGGCAATATATACCTTGTCTGCCCCTTGTACTGAAACCAGTCGGTAACCTTAATAAGGTACATTTGTTTAAATAAAATAAAGTATTGGAATATCATCAAGCGCTCTGAGCTTACTTTCTTTCTATCTAAACTCCCAATTACTTATTAGGGAAACAAAGGGTGTTGCCCTTAAGATACAGTGCTCATTTGGTAAGGTCCCAACATTACAGTAATAGATGTTTTTTAAACAACTCTATTAATAATCACTTAC
>NAOQ01000450.1:34258-49023 GCA_002751075.1 Ichthyophonus hoferi
ATATATATATATATATATATATATATATATATATTGAACATAAGTTTAGTTTGAAAACACAAAGAAGAAACATTTCGAACAGTTATTCCTGGAATAGTATGTGGGATAGTACGTATGATAATATCAAGATAGTACGAGGATTGATTATTATTGTGAATATAGAAAAGAGGACTTGTAATAATAACAAATGCGTACATCTATGCCAGTGAAAGAGCTATACGCACCGAAACTTGCAACAAAAGCAAGTAGGTAGTTGGCCCAAGAAATGGCAATACCACCACCAGAAATAGCGTATTGAAGTGTCATGTTCCAGCCAATAAGGAAACCCGTCAATTCACCATAGGCGGCATAGGAGTCTATAGAGATAAACAATATTGTTAATTAAATGAATTAGCATAAATGAAGATTAGAATAATAGAGGGAATATGCGAGATATATTGCTGTCTATCTCTACAAATGAGAGCATTTAGGTATACGACTTGCCAAACTGTGTATGTATATGCATATGCTATAATATATTTCTATTTACATAACCAAATCAATCCAAACACTTACAGGCATAGATACCACCATTCAGTGGCAGTCTGGCGGCGAATTCAGAATAACAAAGACCGGAAAGCATAGCAGCTAACCCAGCCAACATAAAGGATAGCCAGGCAGAACTTCCAGCATTCTGTGCGGCAATCTGACCAGTTGTAACGAATACTCCCGCTCCGACACAACTACCAATTCCAAAAGCAATCATATCAATTGTTCCCATAGTGGGTATATGATTAGGGTCGGACTGCAAAGAGAGGTCTCCCACAGGCTTGCGCCATCCTAACTGATGTATAAAACGCCGCCACAGCATATACGGATTTTCCATCATTTTTAATATATAACCGAAAAAAATAAAAGAGCAAAACACATTACACGCAAATCTTTCAACTCTGCAGTTTGCCCAAGTGATCCTATTTATATAGGTGAAGAAAATGAGCTGTGAAATCTTATTGGGCGAGACTTAACATGGTGAAACACAAATGTGATTGATGTATTTCAAAAATGTATTCCCGAGCGGATCTTATTTGCCGGATCTGGATTACCGGCTAGCACCTACTTGTAGTCCTTCATTACTCTTGAAGAAAAAATACGAAGAGTAGAACTTTGATTTCTTGAAATATTACTAAAAAATAACACTAATCATTTTGAATTATGTTGAGGAGACTATTACTTATTAATATATATGGAAGAACGTCTTAAAAAATTATCAAGAGCCCTATTTTACTCTCTATATTTATTCGTTCGATATCTACTGATTCACTGATTCTTCCATTTAATTAGCTATCTCGGGTCATTTTTCTTTTTTCAGGCATGTAATTGGTGTGTAAAGTCATGCATATTTTGTGTACCTATTAGAGCAGAGTTAAAAAAAAAAGATATAATATTTTATTTTTTATACAATACTTTTTTTTTCTGTTCATTTTTTTTTCTTTTCATTAAATGGTATTATTTTTTTGGTTTTTATTAAAGTTACGTTGGTGTTGTGCATTAGTTTTTGCTTGTCACCAACCGGAATCTAGCCCATGCTTTTAAATGTTTCGTGACCTCTAGAAGCCAATAAATGATGAGATCCACTTAACCATAAACGAATATAGGCATAAAGTGAAGCGACCGTCACGATAAACAGCCCACAACTACTTGCAAAAACTTCTCAAATAACCCAATTATACGCTATTTGTATTTATATAAATTTGTATTTTAGCATATTTAATAGATCTATGCAATTCTTTGCTCAAAATCAAATAATTATGGAATTGTAGCGACTTTTCAATCATAAATTTGTAACGTTTTAGGCGCTGGAGATTTACAGAAATGGCCGCCATCCAGGCGATCAATACAATGGAATTTTTAGGTATATTATTCAAAAAAAAATATGTGATTAAAAAATTAGTCCCAAAGGATTGTATAGATGTCGATTTGGACCTTCACTGAGTAGATAATTGACCAACTATTTGTTCATCCAATGCTCTTTTCTCTTTTTAAGAGGAAGATGACTCTTATCTCCTCTACACAAAGATTAGACTATGATAAGAACAGAAAACATCCCCGATACTATGAATGAATAAAAGTATTACATAATATGGAACTACTATATTCCCATATGACTCATTGCTGTAAGCATTTTTTTTTTAGCCAGCGCCCTAGCCCCCTAACCATCCATAGCAAACAAATACCGATTTTACTAATTCTACCATGATCTTTATAAAGGCTAGAGGCTCAATCATTAGCCAGCCTACAGCAGCAGACATTCAAATACTTGGAGCGTTTTGTCTTGGTAAGATGCTTATGGCTTTGCGATTGGCTCTACTATTCATAGTCTTCTGAATAACCAATCTATATTATTTGTATCAATCTCAGAGCACTTAAACTCTGGGCATTGGTACGTTTCTTTTTTAATACTACATATAATCCATGTTTATGAGCATTTAAAACACATGGTACTATAGGTCTGCAGTAACTAACACTCCAGGCTTTCTATTTCTGTTTCCATCTTTTCGCTACCACCTATCTTTACGATTCACTCCTCACAGGCGGCACCAAATTACGCTGAAGTTATCTTAGTAACGTAATCCATTACTAGTAGGCCAACCCATTTACATATAAGATATCTGTACTTCGAGGTCGATACTAGGGTAATTTATTCCAGGTGTGACATGCTATCTCGCAGTTGACAGGTTGGATCTAGTAGATAGAAATGGACGTGATTTTCGCAGTTTGGTTGACGTCACGTTGTGCCCATTAGATTTCCGCTGACCATGTGGCATGTATTGAATAAATAGTTCTCAATTCTTTGAATAATATATCCATATCAGTACATGATTGTTATTTGACAAAAGCTAAAATAATGCTCCCATTTGGCCACAGCCTGAAAATATAAACGCGATAACCACACGTATAACTAAACTTGACCAAACATCACTTCGCTCAACCTATTTATTTACGCACATGTTGCAAGACATGAAAGAATGGCTCGCGTTTATATTGCCACTGCCCACTTAACTTCTTTCTTTTGTATCTGTTTTACTGAAACATTCAAATGTTTTGTTTTGGGTATCGTCTCATTAAACACTAATTAATAACTAGTTGAAGACTGGATGCTGCTATGCATACATTCTTTCTTGTCTCTCCCCCTCCTTTCGAGTTAGAAGGATGTAGTTTTCATTATTATGCTTGTGTGTCTTATTAAACCCATCCGCTGTACATATATAGATTATTACTAAATACTGAATTACAAACCCATTTAGCTCGTGAAATAGTCTTATACCATGTGAAGCAATCACAATACTAATGCCCATATGACGCTTTAAATGCCAGTTGGTAATCAGAGAGTAACCCGATGGTGAGCTCACTGACCAATACTCTAACCCAGACTATGTTACCCAATGCTCATAAAGAGCCCTTCACTCTTACTTTAACTGCATATGTGCAAGCAAGTTTGGCCTGTTCAATCTGGTTTTGCATAGTAGCCCGAATTGCTGATAAGGTGGAGTAAATATAGATGATATCTCTGATTAAAATTGAGAGTTTCAAATTAAATTTGGAATATATTAAAACCATATTGGCTTTTCATAACCGTAATTATTATTACGTTATTGGGCCGTATAGTTATATTATAAAATACTGCATTTTAAAATAAAAAATGACCATATTACACGGAGAGAAGCTGGATATTGGGATTCTGGAGTTAAGTATTATTAATGAAGTGTTTATTGCTGCGTACAATCTTCAAACATAAATAGTATAGATAGACCATATATATATATATATCGAGTAATTAATTGTTGCAATTACTGCTTTCTAAATGTGAATAACCCTGAAGTCTCTGTTACCTCTATTACAATTCATTAAAATTATACAACTTGCGTAAGTTTTTATTATGTCAACCAAAGTTATATATGCTATCTTGATTATATTTATTTTATTAATCATATATACCTAGTTACTACGCTTGAACTGATAAAGTTTAAGTCTTTTTATCTTGCTTCAAAACAAATTCAAAATTATAATCTGATTTGCTTCATTTTTAGTTCAAAGTAGGTTAAGTATATTTACGCAGAATTGTTTGATTTCCCAGACGTATAAAAGAATTTATTGGTTATACGCATAATTTAATATATACGAGTCAGATTAAATAAAAATACGTGGGTTGGTTTACTAATGTATATAACATTTAGCATTATAATGGTATTACTTAAGCCTTTGCACTAGTAAAACCAGTGCATATCATGCATTACTTTTTTGTATTATATATGAATCTATATAATTCGGGATATTCTTAATATTGACCAATAGATATTGGTTTCTTGCGTGTCTGAACGGACTACATATCCAATTGGATTGAAGATCCTTCTCATTCCAATTTGATTGCTAACAGAGCACATAACAAAAATAAAAAATAAAATACATCATAACCTGTTTACCCTAGTTTGTTCGTAATAGTTTTTATAATTTTATATTAAAATAAAAATGAGCAAATGTTTATAAATATATTTATTTTCCATTATATCTTTGAAAATGGCAATGTCATTTCTTGATAGGTTAGTATCTGTGTGAATAATTTATAACTCAGATCAAGAACGTTGCGCCAATGCACAATAGTTTTAATGTATGTGATTCAATCAACGATCGCTACTTATTTCTTTAGTATACATAGTCTACCAAACTACATTACCCTCTTGGCTGTACATATTCTTTCTGAATGGCTGATAGAGTTATTAAGACAGCCCTCGTTCTCTAATCATACAATTACCTTATGGTCTATATGATAATCTAAGATTAGAGCAGATTTAAAACTTGGTTGGTTGCATGATTTTCACATCGAATCGAATCATAGATACTATTGGCTCTGCATAAAGGCAACAGTGCCCACTGGTATTTAAGCAATGTGTTTTTATCAGAAGAAATAGGATATTTATAATGACAATAGAGTAGTGTATTTAATCTATAATCTGCCAGAACTTTCTACACTAGCAGCAATTAAGGCGGTATATATTTACTCTATAGAGACAAGTCAGTATATAATGGTATTGGCCTAGGCACATGCAGTGGATTAGCTGAGAAAACACGCCTTGTATATTTGAAGAAGTAATAGTATCACTGCAACTACAACCCACAAAAACCACTGCATTCTTTTTATTTTTATCTCTTATCAAATCAACTCTATTTAATCAATAAGTACGTTATATCAATGTTCTGAGATTCTGTTTTACCTCAATATACAAGAAACATTTGCTATATTATAATAGAACCAAAGCTTTCACTGCACTTAGGTGTTCCTTACTGCTGCTATTATTATTATTGTTTATTGCAACATAGAGAAATGATTTTTCTCTGGCTAATTTAATGGAAATTTTTGGAGGTGACCACTCTTCTCTCTAGTTGATAACTTGGACCTAAAGAGTTAATAATGCAACTAAGAGTCTCTATTACTTGTTATATGTTGTTGTTGATATATACCATAGCATATTAATAACGCCACGAGTACTCTAATAACTCAGTTTTTAATGTCTAGCATGCTTATTTTATATTATCATAGATATTGTTTATTAAAAACCTCTCTCTATTCAGGATAGTAGATATTGATTTCCATGTAAGGATTTCAACGTCTTCTCCCAAACTAATACAATTTAAGTCAACAACATCTTGGTTTTCAATGGAATATCATGGTCTCTTGTTGCTGTCTCTGTCAAGAGATAGAGATGCAGTGCTCGAATTGTTTAATCCAAAATTGGTATTGAAGGATGCATGACCTTGGTGTAAGGTCCCTGGAATATTGAATGTTTGCATAACGATAGATCCAAGGACATATGAATTAGCTTGGACTGTTCTAAGCAAATGGCTTTGTGGCTTTTGGGGGCTTGCTGAAAGTAGTTTATTTAATATTGTGTTTACTGCATTGTGATAGCTGTTGGGCCATGTATTTCTAAATATTTTGTACTATGATTAATGCTAGCACAACTAGCATTCTTTTATACAAAGTAGAGTGACCTTGCTAAAGACTGTATGAAGTATGAGTAACAATTGTGGATTAACTTCAACAATGTTAATTAAGTGTTAAAGTTTTGATCTAGTATATAATTAATGTGAGGGGGGATTGCCATTTGTGGGTTTATTCTCTAACACCAGGGTGAGTTGGATAGGATCTTACATGTGCAGCTGTTTGCATAAAGCTATTAGATTTGAATCTTGACCCATGATTGTCATCATTTTTTGATTACTAGGATTGGTAATGAACTAGCCGCAGTTACTTATTAATAGTTTTATTTAAACTAATATTATATATATATATATACTACACTTAACAAGGAAATATATTGCTAAATGCTCAAACGTAAATATTTAATTGAGTTGGGTATTTGTTTATGTAGCTATAAAAATCTAATATTATTAGCAACTATTATTGCATATGTATCCTGGGAAAAAAGCCGGGGCAATCTATTGGTGTTAAATGACAATCCAATGCTATCTTCAGAAATTGACCCAGCCCATGGTAGAGATCCTACAATTATATATTAAGCCATTTCATGTTTTGGGTCCAGATAACACATTGTTTAGGCATTCTGGCTATAGCAAGTCCTGCTGATTTGTTTAATAATATCGATGTGTCTTAGCATATCTGTACATGTTTCAAGAGTTTTGAGATTTTTAAAATTAAGAGAAAAATCAGAGTCAAAGTATTTGAAAATCTGGACCCCAAACATATGAAATGGCTTATTATATAGGTGCAGGATTTCTACAATGGGCTGGTTCAGTTTTTAACGATAACCTTGAATTACCATATAGCACCAATAGATTACCTCAGCTATTTTCCCAGAATACATATGCAATAACAATTGCTAATAATATTAAATGTTTATAGCTACATAAACAAATGCTTAGATTAAACAAATATCCCTCCTCTAACAAACTTGCTATCACGATCACAATACACTTTAAGTCTCCCTGTGGCCTTTTCATATAGTAGTCCAAGGTCAGGGAATGTCATTAAGTAATCTAGCATATTTAGCATCATCTTCCAATATCCCATATGTAGGTTAGATGGGAACTGACCTAAGAAGCTTACTATATAATTAATTGCGGGCCTTGTTAACCTTTCTAGTCACATCAAATAATCCAATGTTGCTTGGTATTCATCTTTATCAGAAAGTGGGTAAACTACTTAGGGTTGAACTGCTATTCAAAGACAATCAACATTTTGATCTTGGATGGGATTTTCCCTTCTCTGAAATTATCCTTTGTGTCCAGGTTGGAGCATTAAGGTATCCTGAGTGGGAATCTAACCTTGGAATCACCAACTCATGACCAAGACCATTCCAATCACCGCCAGGTGGAGCCAGAGGCACAAGAGGGCCTGGTGGGCCACCATTCCAACCATTTCCAGGAGGAACAGCATTGAGGGTAGCAGGAGGAGGGGAGTGCATGAAGACAGGAGAATTTATTTGGGCCGTAAATGCAGTTGCTGCAAGTGGATTGAACACACTTTAGTAACTATGTTGGCCAAGGCGTGTTTTTTTTTTGCTATTGGTTTACAAAAATTTCCATATCTCCAACAGCGTGCGGTTTCATGAGTAGATACTTCAGATACTTACAGGAAGGCCAACTGGTTGAGTGTGACTTCTATTCTTCCTACAGTAATAATACTGTAACTATATACACACAGCCACATTTAAATAACTGTTATTATATACACAATAAATTGCCGAGCAAAAAGTTAGAAGTATCAATATTCATTGAACGTCGGAGAGAGATTCAAGAGCAGCTAACGAGAACTTTAGTTTCCCCTTGACGACTACCTGATAAACTGAGCACAACCGATACTTAGTCCTATTTCCAGTAGTAACTAACCTCGCACTGCGCTATTTTATTGGTTAATCTTATCTAGATTTAATTTAATGGAGTTAAGTAATAAATCAATTGGCGTTGCAATGCATACAAATCAAGTAAAATTTATCTCGGTATAATTAGATTACTGTACCGATTGGTCCGGGCTCAGTCATAGGGTTCACCATAGATCAATGCTTACGCTTAACGGTAGAAGGTAATAAGTAAGTTTAACGTAGTCGTACTTCCAGCTATGGTATTGAAGAGTAAGTCATGCAAAAAGAGTAGCACTACGTATACTCTTGCCTTTGTGGTAATGAAATATCTAAATTTCAATCCTTATCTATCTTTGTTAAAACCATATCAAGTATGCTGATAGGTCAGTAGATCGGCGGGAAACTATATAACGTCAACTCAGCCCATTATCTAGGACCACACAATTATGGGTTAATTTTTTACTGCTCAGTTTAAGAAATAATTTTTTGTTGTCCCGTAAGGGAACTATTCACAAAATAGTAGTAAACGTGCTCTAAATTTTATGCCCAAAATCATACTTTGATCCGCAAGTATAAGGACGAAACCAAAGGCTGTTCTTTCTTCGGATTCTAGTAATACAAACGGGACTTCAACTTAAAAGGCAGTCCCACGCAGGCAATCAACGGTGTTTCCCGACCATTATCTTCCTTTCAATCTTACATTGTCAACGTTTACATCGTCAACGTTAAGCCTTGAGGACTCGACCTCCACTGAGTCAGTATCAGAGACGATATCGGACGACCTATCAGAAATTGTCGAGAAGACTTTCGATACTAAGCACTGGCATCACAGACATCACTATACACCTTGACAAACATGCATTGTTTTTAATAATTTTTGTGCTCATCTTTGACAGACACCGAATCATAGCTAGTAAACTTGAAACCTCTGACTACCACCTCAGTAACTTTCTACAGGCTGTATGTATTTTTTTGGAATCTTCACTGCTGATTGTGGATTCTGCGTCACTGTGCACAGACATATGATGTCCCTCTTTAACTTCACTTGCTTCGGGACTTGTGGTTATGTCAAAGTCCTCCAGGAGATTTCTTAGTATATCTTTGTTATCTTCGTCACTTGTGTGGGATGAGAACTGGATGCGTTGCTTTTTCTTTCCTACAAATCCCAATTTATTTGCTGTTTCTGTGATAGTTTGACGTTTGATCCTAGACGCAGAATATAGTTGTATTTTCTTTCTTTTAATGATTATTACTACTACTTAAGCGAACATATATAATGCACTTAACTTGATCATTACACTATGAAATTAAGATCCAGATAAAGTTTGTGATTGCTGGGTATATAATTGCTGGCTCAATACCAGATGACCATGTGATGAGCATTTGAGATAAGCGTATTATCGATTAGGAGTATGTCATATTTTACTAAATAGGCGGATAATTTTGAGTGTAAATACTCTGCACTGTTATCTGAGATGAAGGTAGCTATCGGTTTATTTTGCAAAGCAGTCACATACTTATGATACCTTTTAAATGCCTTGAATGTGTCAGATTTGTTTCCTAGTAGATAAACCTTTACGTGGTGTGTATTCGTCAGTGAAAATTACTAAGTATTTGAAGTCTGAGTATGACGTGCACAGTGGTTCAGCTAAATCAGAGTGGACTCTCCATAGAACCCTAGTTGCACAATCTGTCCTCTCATGGTATGGGGTCCACTTGACTTTTGACATGTTGTATGTTTCACAGTCCATTTTCCTTGTCTACCACTAAGTTGTTGGACAAAGCTAATGGTAGTGACATATTTGCAGAGCTTGAATGCATAAATCCAGAAAGTAAAATCTTGTATACCAAGAGCCCTACTTGGGGTTCTTGTTCAGCAGGCTTGGTCGGTGACTCCATTTGTTCTGCCATATGTCCCTCCTTCTGGTGGCCAATGGCAGGACCCGCTTGACCATTGTTTCCTTCAACCTTTTCTGGAGATCTAATCCGAGTGTCCAGTCTGTAAATAATGCCATCCCGTTTTGATAATTTCATGACTACTGCTCCATCTTTGAGGACTGTGACTGTGCCGTTTTTTAACACAGTAGAAATATTTTTACTATCCGGGGCGGGAATAGGGAATAAACTCACTTTTAGGTCAGGTACTAAAAGTATTTTCTCTAGCCTTATAGGAGATACTTAGTTCCCTACTTGAGCTGTCAACCAAATGCTGCCTAATCCTAAAGCTATGCATTCTTTTCCATTCCCCCATTGTACGTAGAATCTTTGTGAGGTAAACATGGTCAAGACTTCTCTTTTAAAGTGAAGGCAACTTGAAGATCTGCTATTGAGTATGAAGCTTTTATTTGGTTTTTCAGTTTTGAACTCCCCTCCATTGACATATTTCGTGGCTACCATGGCCGTATACAAGGTATCTTCGACCACATTGTAAGCTTTGTTAAACTTCTATTTCCCATACTTATGTTTTGGGAATTTTCTGGTTTCTATTTCTGAGGGTTAGTTATTGTTTTCCTCAGAGCATCCTTTCTCCTTATGCAATGGTTTTGCTTCTTTCCGTACATGATTTGAGTTTAATTTAACATTTATAGTGAGGCATTCAAGCCTTTTTATAAGGATGCACTCATGGGCAGAATGTGGTCCCCAGAAAATTTTACATGTAGATAAATTATTGTGGTAAAACCCAATATTGGGTATATGATTGTATCCCACCCTCAGACTATATATACTCGCATGCTTATTATTTTCTGTAAATTTTATACGTAAAGTATTAGAAGTCACTATTTCTTTTTAGAATGTGTGCAGAGTTTTACACACACTCCCACCTCCCAGGGATGTCGCAAATGTCTGCGATAAGGGCCTTTATGATAGACTTGTGTTTTCTTTTATACTCGTTTCTTATTATATCTTGACTCTAGTTTTGCTATCTTGTTGGCGTAACTTACAGATATTCCATTAACAAATCAATTCATCAGGCTACAATCACAATTAACGATCTTGTAATATGTGGCCATGTCTGCAATGAAATCATTTAACAAACCGCAGCTCTTGGTCACTTGGCTAAAGACTTGGACCTGGCTAGCATATTGTGGGGATTGAAGATTTTGTATGATCTTCCTGGGTATTATCAAATCATTCAGCTCCATGGGTGTTCTTTTTCAGCCGTTTACGTTTACTAGCAGTAATCTTGGCAATGTACTCATTTCCATTTTCACTAGGTTTGAAGAAGGTGTTGAAAAACTCTAGCAGGTAGTTTAATTGTTGGGCAATATCCTTTCCATCAAACTGATTAAGTCCTCTCTATGTATGATACGCAAATTAATTTTGATCCCAACAAGCAATCAGTCTTTGTTTTGTTGCCACAGATGCATATAGGTAATGACATGCTGTGGCTTCTTCCACTAATAAATTGGTAGGGTCTCTTAGTTGTTGATGGGTGGGTTTCACATCTATGGCCTTCAGACATCTGGAGACCTGCATCTTGTCACAGATGTTCTCTGCCCGTTTTGCATAACTGATCCCGTTTGCGTCATCTGCAAATATCTCCAAGCTGGAGATGGGTAGAGAAAATGTCTGTGTGGAGGCTTCTCCTCCTAAATGCATAAGCAGTTGTTGCAGCAACTCTAGTGTGATAACTTGTACACTGCCAGCTGATTGGGCTCCAGGAAACTGTCGTCCCAGAATAGGACCCTGTCTTGCTAAATTATTGTTTTAAGGCTACCCTGGCATGGTGCTATTTGTAGGTGTTTCAGAGGAAGATATAGGTCAATGGGAAAACAAAGAAGAAAAAACACTTTTAAATCTCAATGTTCAAACGTTAGAACCACTTAAAGATTTGGATTTCGCCAGATCCTTGGGAAACTATGATAGGGAAGCTGGTTGAAAGCTTTTCAGAAGTATCCATTTTTTATGTTATAATAAACGTTGAAGTATTTCAACCCTTACAAGTGTTTGGTCAAATACTTCATAATGTCTTGTACAAAAATACATATTTTTTATGCATTATTGAACCTTTAAATGCTAAATAGCGTTTAGAATAAGGCTTCAGTCAGTAATTAAGAGTTAGGCATTAGGTAATAATAATTATTTAATTACATGATGTTCCTAACTATATTTAATTAGAACTAGATGCTTAGTACAGTCTAGAAAGTAAATTTACTGTAGTTTTAAATAGTGTTGGTCATTGGCATTTAATCACCCATAGTGATTTACATACTTGATACATAGCCTCCAGAATGATCCTTTGTATAATCAATCATTGAATAGCTGGCTGATACCAACTTATGTTGAGTAAGTTCTAAAACAATCCCATGAAGAACCATTGGACAATATGTTGCTGACAACATGTTAGATAACAGTTAAGTTGAGCTCCTATTTGATAATATGCTTATCTCAAATGCTTATCATATGGTCAAATGGTAATGACCTAAAACAACAACTATATAGCCAACAATCTCAGATTCAATTTAGATCCCGATTTCATAGTGTACATCAATGAAATTGTGTACATACTATTTGCTTATTTTACGTATTGGTAATGACAGTTAGGTGAAGATATATTTCAACACCTTCTGTTCCATAAATCAACCGTAAGACTACTACAACAACTACAACTAAATTGGGATCTATAAGGAAAACCAAACAAAGGATACCGTCCTCAGATACTAGCAACGAGGAAACTTCAAGAAATCTACTTGAGGACTTTGTGATTACCACAAATCCCGAATCAAGTGAAGTAAAAGAAGGACAACACATGTCCGTTGACAATGACGCGGAATTAACATTCAACAGTGACAATTCCAACAAGGGATCTGTAATATTAAGCATAACTGAAATATAATGTTAGGACATTAAAGGAGATTGGTAATAATGAGCAATATTTAGTATGAAAACATTAACGGCTTTGAAATCAAGTTGCAACTATGCTATCTTATATCTGGGTGCATGTTACCAATACTATTAGCTTCAAAAGAACTAAGAGTGCGTCAACTGACTATTATATGTATATATCAAAATGGATGGTTAAAGTGTTCTATCATTTTTAGCCTGTGTAGTAGTTGTTCCACCCATGCTCAAAGTAGTAACTGACTATTGCAAGCAGAGAATTTAAAATAAAACCTGTATAACTTTTATTCCTAATTACTACAGAATCAAAAGTCCCCAATCTATTTTAGATAAAACCTTATTATACTTTCTAATTATAGTATTTCATATAGAAAACGCTTTGGAATTCAGTATTTATTAATAGGATAATTATAACTGCGGTAACGGAGCCTATGTTGTATATATAGCTATCTTGGACAGCCTATTGACCCAAAGCAATGGCAGAATGTTTTTGATAGTTACAAGTAGTCAATGTTTTTATGGCAAAGAACCATGTGATAATTCATAGTCATACAATGTCTGTCTATATTTCTTTTACTCTAATCCATGTTTGTTCATTTATAATAACATTACACATACTTCATTACACTATATATTTGAGTGAATAACATGTTGACAGCCTTAAATCACCCTACCTATTTCAAAGTTTGGTGGCAAGGAACTATAACTCCTATGAGTGTACTTGGGATATAAATATAAAAGGGCTGAGAATGATTTCATTTGCATTTGTCATGGAAGAGAATCCACCAGAAGGATAGTTAAATCATTTAGTATAA
Source organism: Ichthyophonus hoferi (assembly GCA_002751075.1). NCBI lineage: Eukaryota > Ichthyosporea > Ichthyophonida > Ichthyophonidae > Ichthyophonus > Ichthyophonus hoferi. The sequence goes on from NAOQ01000450.1 coordinate 47,772, forward strand.
CCAATGGCAAAACCATTAGGCCTGTTGATTTACAGAGCAAGCCATTATGCAATATGGGTAAAGTAAATATAGTTATAATTAGCTAAGTAATTAGTAATGGGCTCCTACATATTCTGCATTGAAATGCCATATTCAGAACGTATGAAAAGATTCTATCCGAGACAGAATGAGACTCTCAATCCTGTAGTGATACCAAATAAAAGCTACAAAGATTTTATTCTAAATTATTTGCCTCCAATAGTCAACTGCCACCCTGACCATATGGGTGAGATAATTACTACATAGGTTAAAATCAATAGTGTAATCTTGTGACTGGATACTTTTATTGACTTTAGTAAGTAATCTAAGATAGTAATTATTATCCTATATTAAATATTATATTATAGTAATTACTATAATGTCTATCAAAACCATACTTATGGTTTTTTTATCTATGTATTTATGTATGTATGTATGTATGTATCTGTGTATATATTTATTTATGGATGGATGTATGTAGGTATGTATGTATGTACATAAATATTAAATGGGTTGATGGAAACCAAGTGGTATTAATCATATGTTGTATGACTTAATGGAAGGATACGAAATATACCTACCATATTATTATGTTATAGTATAGTATATATCTTACAATATTAAAACTTATCTTATGCCAATCTATATTATATCGCACCATATTACACCATATTATAATACATTATATAATATCAGAACCTATCATCCACAATTCTTAAAATATATCATAACTATATAATAATAATAATAATAGTAATAATTAAGGTATGGCCCTATCTTTGACGTATCTTTTATAACAGAATATCTACAATGTAAATAAATATACATAACAAACTAGTACTTATTATTATCATCATTTATGGATTTTCACGCATATTAATATATAACAACGGTAAATTTTAATCTACCACCTTTAAATTAAATTTAAAAAGAATAAAATACCAATTACAAAATTTTATTTCATAAAATTCAAGCTGTTATGTACTCCTATTACTATGAGTCCAAAAGTACATATGCGACACCAAAATTACTTGTAATATATTTGTAGAGCATATCCATATCCATATATATATATATATATATATAGAGATACAAATAGGCAAAGTCAATACATCTCGTGTATATAATAAATGTGTTAATAATTAATGCAAATAAAAAAGAGCAGTTGCTTTTACTCACACATAACATATATATCTTTCTTAGTGCCCAACTATAAAGAAAGGTAAAGATGTTT
>NAOQ01000451.1:40659-56959 GCA_002751075.1 Ichthyophonus hoferi
GGCGTGGGGTGTGGGGGGACTTAACCCCTGTAGTGTAGGGGGAATTACAATGCTGGGTCTAGAAGACCTGTTAAAAAATTCATCCAATCAGATCCACAAAAATACTTCATGGAATTAGATCGGTTTAGGGGGTCAAATAACAAAGAAGATAAATTGTATCTACACTCAAAAGTAAACAGCATACATATATTATGTAACTATCTAGGGTTTAATTCATTATGATTTTAATTCCATATTATGACAACTTCATTTAAGTAAATGAAAAGTAGCAATCAAAGAGATATATATTTTTACAGTGATATATTATATATATATATTGTGTATATGTAAGTGTACTTATAGTTTAGCAATTTATCTTGAGTATACGGAAAGGTTTTATGTAAGGCTTAAGTCTCAGGTACTTCAATCTATCAGAGTGACGTGACGGATTGCTGCTACCATTGCTTTTGACCTATGAGGTACTTTTCTGTTTTGTATATTTGCAATTATATTAATTTACTTATAAAATAGGGAGAAGATGTGGTTTTAGTGCCCATGTCGGTGTATGAGTGAGTGAGTTTTCATGCTTGTTTTTATTTAGGTGAGAGCATGAATGTGTGCATGTACATATATCGGATTTTATAGTATTTGTGTTTATGTTTAAGTACAGAAATAGAAAAATGTAAGAGCCTGTGTATAAGTGCTCAAGTTTGATTATATATAGATACATATTTCTCAACTGTATGAATTTATTTGTATTGTCTTGCATTGGTTTTTTCAATTGGAACTATTTATTATTCAGCAACTAAGGAGAAAAGGTAGACAGACTGGACTATTAATCGTATGGTTAGTGAATATTTGAAGCAAGTCCTGGATGAATAGGAAAAAGAATAGATAACACGAAACATTTTATGTAGACGAAAGGAAATACGCGTTCATGTTGTGTGCGTGTATTCATGCAATCACGCATGAATGCAATATATATATACGCATGTTCCCCACTTATCGTTACTTATTCTATCTTATTTTTTAATCTATAACTATGTTTATATAAAGGAAAAACTCTATAAGGCATTTTCACCTAGTTATATCCAAAGTCTTTTCATAGATTTATTATGTAGTTATAATATATTTGTTATACATGCGAAAACTGTCTATTTATATTATTATTACTATTTATAGATATTTGCTGTATTTTATACACTAAATTTGTCTTGTATGTTTGATTTTCTTGTTTCATTTTTGTTAGTGTTGCCTTTATTAACTGATATTTCTTACTAACATATAAATGTGTTTAGGACTTTCATTATTGCGGCCTAGATCAATCAAATAATTTTTCAATAATGGATTTAAATAGTCAAGATGAAGGTTATTATACCCTACCCTTATTGTATCTGCGCATATTATTTTCATGTAAAAAACATGCTATGTGATAACGTTTTATGCATCTATACAAGAAACCATTTATAAAAAAAAACTATTATATATACATGTGCGTACATTTGCAAAGTTTATTGTAATTTTTTTTTTCCACTTTTTTTTTTCAACTCAAGTAAATTCATTTTCACCTTTACCTGTCATGTATTAATAATTACCTCCTCGTCTACCCTACCTTATTCACGATTTGCTCCGACGTAAAATTACAAATCAAGAAGGAAACAAAATAAATAGTCAAGATGCAACGCTTAGTACTAATAATCAAGAGAGATAATGAGAAGGTATAAACAACAGTAGAGTATGATAGTAAAGAGAAAACAAACAAGCAACGCATACAAAGAAAAATAATGTGACAAAAAGATAAGAAAAAGAGGTGGGATAGAGATAGAAAGTTTGCGGGAAATAACAGGAATTGACAAAAATATAGGTTAGATGAAGGGTCTCAAAGCAGCTATTTATAAACCAATAAAATATTTCAATGTTTTTATATATATATATTGTTTGGATTGTTTTTAGGTTTTGTTATAAATAGTTAAAATGTAATTTTTATTTACGATTATAATAACCCGAACTTAACTGACAATCTAGATCGGACAAGATGAAATATGTCACATTAAACATACATTTGCTTTTCATATATAAAAATTACATATTCAATGTCTTTGCCCAGATACATCTGGCATAGAAAATACTTTCCAACTAACATGTAGGAAGATGTAGGTGATAGCGATCTTGACAAGCTACAAGCAAGAGCAATGATGGTGGGACTTCCTGCTGATGCAGCTTTGGAGATGAAGGCGAAAGAGCTGCAGTATCTTGTTCAGAAGTTAGAGGCCATGCAGGGCGTGTTAATCGAAGAGAGCAAACAATTGGCTGCTCAGGCCGAAGCTATACGCATGGATCAATATAAGAAAAATATTGACAGGCTAGTATGGGAAAACGATCGTTTAAGTGGCGATGTGGAACGGCTGATAGCTCATATTATGTCACTGCATACGGTGCTTGTGGATACTAGAAATGGGTCATTGATTGATACAGAGAGTAGGTCGGAGTGGGGGCCAAGTCTTTGTTAGGTTCAAGTTGTTCATGCACAACCTGTAATTACACGATCGCTAGCCATAGAAGAATAAGAAGGTTCGATTGTGGCTCAAGATAATAGTAGTTGCATAGTGATTTAATTGCATAATGATTTAATTGGCTAATATCTTTCAGCCTGATAGATTGATCTGTCAACAGAAATTTCAAGTAGTTAAACCAATGAAGTAGCCGACTAAAGAGCCATTCTAGAAAGGCGATCAGCATAAACGTAACTGCAATAAATAATAAAGGCATGGTTGCTCATGCGGCTTCTTGCACACCCGGGTATACGCGGCAACTCAGCTGGTCTGTGCACATATACACAACCGTTATGGACAAATATGAATACGTACGTGACACACAAAACTTTGCATGCATTTATTATTTGTTAAACAAGATAATATATTCATATATGTAGTCTTATTTTACAACACCCAATTGGCAACCCCAAAGCCTGTGGACAAGTCACTATAACTACCATGGATTACTAAACCATGTTTTTCAAAACTTATCTTACTTCCAATAGCTTTTTTTTTGCTCACCTTTCTGTTATTGATTTTTCTTACTATCCCCTGAAATTGTAATTAATTCTCATAAAATTCTATAGGAGTTCTATAGACTTGTGCACATTTCTTCAAAATCTCCAATTGATTTTTGTAAACAACCCTCGACTTTTCTGAATTAGCGTTGGTAATAGCTAATTGGCTCGATCTACTTTCTATGGAAGGCAATGGCTGTATCTCTAGATGTCTATTACAATTATATTTAGCTATTACTGAAAGAGAAGGAGAAATTTCTACTTTAGATTGTTTAAGTGCGATAGTACTTATGGCACATTGTGTACAATGGGCAAAAGGTGCTATATCACGATGTAAATATAAATATTGTCACTATTTAATGGTAGTATACAGTTCTCTGACGTTTGAACGAGTGAGAGATCTGGACTCTGAGTATCGTATGTGATTGCTATATGCATATATATTGTGCAAAATTTTATGTGTATCATGAGAAATTCATATTTTTGCCAGTATACTGTATCTTTGTAAACAGTCAGGCACCGAATGACCGGCCTTTATTAGTTATTTCGGTTTACATTTATACTAGTTTCATTTTATCTTGATAATCTAATATATCCTTCCTAGCATGGCTCCTTAACTAGCTACCTAAATTGATGTAACTGTTTGCGCATTCCGTATTATTAATTTTACCAGGTTGAAAAACATTATGCAACTATTACTGAGCAATGATCACTTATCTACTTGCTATCCGGTTAAAGATCTTGTAATATTCTTCCATTGGCTGGAACGCTAGAGAAGCCAAAAGAAAAAGAAGGATTGTTAGCTCGTTAATGTAGAAGTGTTCATACACCGCATACTACGTATTGATATATTGACAAGATCGACGTAGTCGATTAACAAAAGTAAGACTGATCATTGCATTACCGCTTGTTACCAAGATTTTGGCCAAATTATCTGTTCATTCGCAGTAACGATCTTGTAACAGTTCCTTTACTGGAAAACTTCTCAAACTTTTCTCCAATTAATATATATAAGAAAGAACTCCTATATGCTTCTTGTATAATTAATTACCCTAGACTTTGTATACAAAAAACGAATGTATAATGTTATTAGTCGATTTCATATTGTGTAATAATTGGTAAATTAATCCATATAATATATAATAGGTTTCTGGTATATGCTATCTCCGATGTAATTCGCTTATTTTATTAACCAATTATACCCTATGGTAAGCTGCATCCTACTAATCCTATTGGTAGACTATTGTGGTATACCTTCTTGGCTAAACATAAATCTTTTTAAGCACACACTCATCTCATCAGGTATAGGCTTATAATTGCATAAAAAGTTACCCCCCACTCTAACTAATTAATGAATGCTGGGCTCAGGAAACTCTTAATTCAGTAGGGATATCAATCATTTACGCTTTGTTGAATGACATTGGGATTTTTGAACATATTTAGCTAAAAGATCACTCCATTCTATTTTTTCCAGCAATAAACATATATGCAACAATTACAGTAGCGTGACATTCTACTGATATAAATCATCTCGTTTTTTTTTTCTTTTTTAAGGAATGACATGACATCTTGAATGCATGCAAGCGAGTGTAACTCCCGAATCTATGAATTGACGAATATAAAATACCTACAGATATAAAATGATGTGCATTCAATATATATAAGAAACAAAGGGATTCAAATGGGCTCTATTTTATACACGATACCTCTGCCAATTAATTCGTTTTATATATTATGGCCTTGGCATACTGTCAAAACAAATGGTAACCATACTTTTCAATTTTGAATGACAATTCTGGCTCGTATCATAGGCCGCCTCATGCCTAACTAACATTTTCAAAATAATTTAAATAAAAATATTTTTATGAAGTACTCAATATATATAAATTTTCCGATAAGTAAGTTCCTGTAAAAATAATAATAAAAAGAAAATAATAAAATGCTTGGGCTTAAGATGGTATATACTACAATTGCAGTCGGGTGGTGAACAGATGTACCTATTATTACAGAATTAAACTGTAAATATAACACACGAGGGTGTCATGTATGTATACGAAAATTATAACAGAATGGCTGACATGTTTGGTGAAATCAAAAAAACGTAAATAAAATGTCGTCCCGTTTTAAGACTAAGGCATGTATATCTTGTCCAGCAGAGCATTTTCAAACCTTTGACACTAGCACCATCAGTCGCCGTTTTAGAATTCAAACACAATATTAACCGCAATTTATGCAGTAGGTAGGGCATGTTGATATGTATCAACCTCAGCGGCGTAATTTAATCCATGGTTATTGTCCCAATATGTTTCGCCACCCATTTTACAGCCAACCGCAAACTCTACTTGTATACCAGGTATAAGTAATTCGTGGTCAATGTCGAATGTAAACGAAAAATAATCATTACTGGGTCCATGGTAGCCAACACGTGTCCAGGAATAGCTAGCGTACGCATCATTGAAAGTATTCCAACCGTCTGAGGTGTATCGTATCCAAATCAATTTTTCATATGCAAGATTTTGTACTGAAATAGAACCAAACATGTGCTGCTTGTGGTAATCGTATCGAATATGAACCAGATTAACAACATTGTGATTGGAGTCTATAATAGCAAGAGGGCATCTGGTAAAAGAAAAAGTAGCTGTTGGTATCGACCTTAATTTATCATATGGTATGTCAGGGTTGGACATGCTTCGTACTAATTTGTCATAGCTGCTACAAAAGTTTGGTGGGTCACGAAAGTCAAATTCTTTAAGAGCAGTAAGATTATTTCCAGGCACCGAATCAGCAAAAGAAACCTGTCGTCTCAGCACTGGCCGCTTTAACACCGTGCGTTCTAATGAAGCGCTAACTGACTTGGTGAGAGCAGAGGCGGCGCGGAGTCTTGTTGTCTTCCTAGGTTTGAGAGGAATAACGTCTTTTCCTTTTTTCTTCTCATCATCACTCTCCTTGGCATCACTCATATCTTCCTCGTCGCTAGCAAAAAGGCTTATATCCTCATCGCTAGCAAAAAGATTTACATCCTCATAAAAATCAATACCTATATCTTTGGAGTTACTATCTTTGTTTTCAAACATGTTAAAGCCATCTTTTTGTCTGACCATAACTTTCCTAACTGTGTCGTTCTTATTAACGTTATTAGTTATGCCAACTATATCACAGTCCAAATCATTATGATCAAATGGGGAAATAGCTGTCGTTATGGCAATAGGCTGGTCTATTGATAACATAGAAGACGAAAAACGCATTTTGGACAAAATCATAATTAAATATTAAAGCGTAAGTACCAATAATTTAGATTCAGAAAACGCTCAACTCAGTAGTTCCTGAAGTGAGACGTGCTCTTTTGAACAAATCCATATTATTACCACATGGTAGACATATACCTATTAATACCTGGCAATCAAATCTTACGTTGTCATAATTTGGGCCAATAAACTATCCAAACCTTCCTCCCACCACCTCTACAAATACCCTGTCGTATAAAAATGTAAAAAATAGTACCAAATATTTTTGCTTTTTTTAGCTATCATGTTATCGTACGTCTAAATTTAGTTTTGTTGTGGGAACTCCCATTGCGTTATAAATTCACATGTGCTCATTTTTGGGGCTTCTTAGAATGTTTTTGTTGGCATAATTAATTACAGATGAGCTCTGGTGTCCGGATTCCACACATCACTATTAATCATATTGTTTTAAAAGCGTGATATATTCACAAACATGTTTTTTTTTTCTGAACTGAGAAAAGTATTTGCCGTTCCCATTAACGCCGAAACTATAGGCACAAAAGTGACATTCCAACTCAAACTTGCACCAATAATATTACCTTTTACCCATGGGATGCCCGACGATTCATCTTAGACGGCTCATCAGTTGCTAATATAATGCTAAAATAAGAGTAACTATTAGGAATAATAAATAGAGACAGGGGCGTTCGTGTGACCTATATTTGCTTAGAAAAAGAAGTAATACTGAAGTAAAGGATGTCTTAATGTTTCCTTTTGCGTACACGTAGAACAGATATGTTGGCATATTTTAATGAATAAACAAATCAGCAGAAGTTGAGGACCAAGCCTATAATATGGAGAAGACTTGGAGAGCAGCATTGTTTTGATTAGTTGCGCAGCCAGTTTGTTGGTTGATGGTCATATGACTGTTTTCAGGCACTCAGCTGCCCCAATACAAATATTGACTATCGACTATTGACGTTAGAACTCCCTCTCTAGATGTTACGGGACTGTAAAGCCATTGGTAAAAGCCATTGGACTTCTCTTATCTTCTCTTAGGTAGGATACCTAGACAACGAGTTGACTGGACCCAAAACATGAACTGAAATGACTTCTTGCGGGACCTCTGCCATTGGCTGGCTCAATTTTGATCGATCATCTTGGATTGGCATTTGTTGGGAATAGTAGGTGAGACAGAGATGCTCCTATAACCTACATTTATTTAGAAAAAGAGGCAATCCCGAATTAAGGATGTATGTTAACGTGTTCCATTTGCACCGAGTACATATTTGTAGTATTAAACAAGTCAGCAGGACATGTCTTAAACAAGATGCCTAAGCAGCGAGTTATCTGGATCCTAAGTCATCTTGGATTGGCATTTCACACCAATAGATTGCACCAACTATTATCCAGACTATGTAAGAGTAATTGCGAATAATATTAACTCTCATTATAGCATTATAGCTATATATATATATATATATAACCCAAATTAATTAAATATTCTTGTTTTAATTAAATATTCTTGTTTTAACACGGTAGCCCACTACAAGAAGAAGTTCGGCTGACAACATACTGCATGACGATACCCTAGTGGTGCATTAATACATTCACGAACGAGAAAAAAAGTTTTATAAATATAATTGTGCTGATGATGTTTCCTTTTTAACAGATGTTGTTTAGTAAGCAGAATAAATGGGATTGGAGCACATATCATGGCAAGGCATGCGAGGTACTCCAAATTGAATGTTGTGTTAAAAAGGAAGTAATACCAAAGTCAACTATGCTACAGTAATAAAAAAAAAAAATCATAGCAAGTGATGAGCTATCAAACGATGAATCGATCAGTTTTTATAATAAAAATGTCTCATAATGTCAGACAGAGTCTTTTATAGTTTCTAAAGATAGAATTTTATATATAGAATATTTCAGAACCCAGCAATAGTTAGTGTTAGAACCTAAGCGTTCAAGGCACTCTTACAGTTTATTCCTTTATTTATTGTTAGGATATTCTTTGCTTATTACTAGATAGAAAAACATTTGTTTGTAGTTAATATTTGTTGCAAGACCGTTAACTCTGAATGAACTCGTAGTTGTACCGAAGATCTGATAACAAGCAGGTCATGAAATAATTGGTCCGATATTAATTAATTGAACTTGGTATATTGGCTTATATATATATAAGAGCACTTACGTTAATGAAAAGAAGAGCTAACGAGCCATCCAAATGAGGTTACAATAGTAGATTATCGAGTCAAGATCAGGAAATTCTAGTGGATCTCGAGAATCTTCCTCAGATTGTATTAACCAATAATAATCTTTACAATTGGTCTCAAAGGATAAATGGAAGTGGAAGCAATGAATAAAGGACCCTGGTTCTGCATAGTAATACCACGGAAAAATATGCGAATTCGTTCATAACACAGCTTTGCATGTATTATTTTTTAAACAGTATTATAATATATACAGTATATATAGTCATTCCTAATTTTACATAGGTATATAATACCTATACGGCAAAATACGAGTAGGTTCGCAACAGTCATAATTTTTTTTACATTACTATACTAGTCATTTTCCGTAATCCAAATGCTATGCTTTTATGTAATGTCTATAGTTGCCAGAAGTTGAACCGGATTATCCAGATACTTTACTAGAAGGCCATCTAGTTAAGTCTGGTATTACCTCACCTCATATTAACAAAAATTTAACCATATATACCCAGTTAGATTATAATTTTACATATATATACATTATATTGCATTACTAGGTAAGAAGCTAAGGGCATTCCTTGCTCTCTATCAAAAACATAAAACTGGGTAACAATCAGCGATAGCACTAGCTTGTCAATTCCTGGCAACGGCAACTTCAATATTGAACTTACTACTGTCGATACTAGTCCTATTTCTAATAATTAGTTAGATGAGCATAATTATAGTTATCTTGCCCCTATTGTGAATTGTATATATAAAAATATTTTAGTATAACATGTGATGGTCCTGCTACACATGTAGGTTTTAAGTGAAAAATGTGCCATTATTTAATTCATTAATTATAATTATTAGTAAATTACAATTACCTCGTTAGATAATCATAACCACTATGTTTGACCCATATACACCATGAATAGCAAATATTAAACCGTGATGTACAATTCAATTCTTTTTCTTTAGAAAAAGACAAACAGATTACTGCTCATGGCCAATGTTTATTATGTGAAAACAATCCGTCACTAACTGTATATCACAATTCTGAATTCACTGAACTTAAAACTTGATCTACAACACATCTAATGCTATTAAAGGGTCACTATCACATAAAATTACATAGTAAAGATACTCGACCATACGTACATTGCATTTTAAAGGTTATATATTACATTTCGTACGCCGAACCAACCGGATGAGCATCAGTCAAGCCAACAATAAAACCACTTTAAAAGTATAATACAATAAGTAATTAACAACAAAATCGAATTAGAAACATTTAAATGCATTATTTTCTTTCAAAATATCTTTTTTTTCTTCTTTTTTGTTTGCTTCACTCCAATGCCAAATCACAAGTCTCCCTAGAGCAACGAACTAAATTGGTTACCAATAATGATTGTAAATTTATCCCACCATGACCATATTATATATATTTCAATATCTGTTAAAGCAGAATATTTAAATAATTTGGGTTTTTTTTTATATAGTCATAAACATTTAATACTATTATCAGATATTATTATATATTTAGCCTGGGAAAATAGTTAGTGCAATTTATTGGTATTAAACGGCAGCTCAAGATGATCCATCAAAATCGGATCAGTCAATGGTAAAGATCCTACAACTACTTATAATACGCCATTTCAGATTTTACGTTTGGGGCCCAAATAGCACAGCTTAGGCAAGTTCTGCTGACTTGTTTAATGTTAAGAAATATGTTTCAGCATATTTATATTCTGTGTATGCAAAGGGACACGTCAAAATGCACCTTAATTTGGTTTTTGCTCTCCTTCTAAACGAATATAGGTCTCAGGAATGCTCTTATCTCTACTTATTATTCCCGACATGGTAGCAGAGAAAGCTTGAACAATTTACCATGGTCAAAAAATCTGGTAATTCTACTAAGTTAACGATCAACGAATGCCAAACAAATTTCACCTCAACCTTACATCCTTCTAATGACCTTTACGCGTCGAGACTCAATTTTATTACACCTGCACAATATCTTCAAATCTGCATTGGAAATATAACATTTCCAGCTACAAAGTTGGGGTAAAGACTTGGTGAACTTTTCCATTTATCTTCCCTCTCCCTGCAGTCCTATCTACAGATGGTGCCGTGTCGCAACAAGTATCACGAATCAAGGTAGAGAAAAAAGATGAAGGTGGGCCTGTTTATAATTTCCAGGTTTCTGTACATGTTTATAGTATGCCTGCCTTTGTACCCCCAGCAGCGCTCATCACACCAAGGTAACGGGAGGACAACTGGGAAACAGCCAAATATCATCTCAGCCGCTAGCCGTCAAAGCCAGAGCCCGAGCCAGAGCCAGAACAGGATCAAGAGCCCGAGAAAGAGTTAGAGCGAGCAGGAGCATTTAGCATAAAATGCACTGCATTGCCTTCCGTTTCTTTTACATTAGGTGCCATGCCACAGTCACTTCTAAGTGCCACAAGAAATTATTGAGTTCATTTGGTGAGCGACAAGCCTACAGCTAAGTAGTCCCCATGTTAAGGTTCTTTTCATATTCCGTTTTCATATTTTTTTATGCCCTAGGTGAAATAATTCGCCTAGGCCAATGGAGAATGTTAAAACAGGAATATTTAAACAATTTGGGTATTTCTTTATATCGCCTGTCCATAAAAGATTATTACCTATTGTTATTACATATTTAGCCTGGGAAAATAGTTAGTGCAATCTATTGGTATTTAACGGCAACTCAAGATGATCTATTACGATTGAATCAGTCAATGGTAAAGATCCTGCCACCACATAATAAGTTGTAGCATATTTCGCACTGAGTTCTATATGGTTTATGCTACATGCTGTATGGGATGGGATATACCCGCCTCTGAACCGTTTGCGCATCTTTGATGGTTCATTGAATACTCTTCTACAATCAGTAGATCTATTCTTATTAAATACTTTACATTAAATGAGGAAATGAGTTAATTCGCCATCTAATTGGGAACACGATAGTATTTAAGTATTGTGAGTTGTATTAACCAATAATAATCTAAATACAATAATAGTTAAAACAGTGCATTGGGCGGGACAGTCATGATTATTCTGGATAAGAATTTTACACACGTGTTAATTGGCTTTCCTGTATACAGAAAACCAATCAGAACTTTACACGTATCCCATATATATATTTGAGTTCCCAAAAAAAAAAAAAAAACAATAAAATCACTGCTACTATTACTGTTTTCAGTCTCAATATATGTTAAAAGCCTTTCCGAAAAAAATATTTTATTTGTTTTATTATTTGTTTATATTATGTCGTTTGATTCCCAAGTGGTAGAAATTTGTCACTCACATTCTTTTCTAGAAGGCCAACCAGTCAAGCCTGGCGCAGTTGAACCACTAGAACATACTTGCGCAGTGCCCATTTAAAATCACAATGATTTAGATCACAGTTATTGCTCATATTGCAAGTTGCAGTGTAAGAAGTTTAAAACGTCTTAATTCAGAAAAACTGTGTGTCCCACACGCAAAATTCATAAAGATTTCAGCTTATCTCTTACCTATTGATAGCCATCTAGATCAACTAGAAGAATATGCGAAAACTCTACGTCAAATAAAATTCAATACAACAGATACTTCGCCTATTTAAAATGTAAATTTCACTCTCAATTCCTTAAACTATATTTAGTTTAATTGCTACTTTAATTGGACATCAACTTACAGAAACCAATATATCCATATTATATTTTACCATTCACACAATTAATTGCCACTATCTCTAATATCTTCTAACTAGTTATTGGTATCTTTACGCATTTAATCTACCTTAACAATTAATTCGTAATAGCCGTTTAAACTCTCATTCCTTCATGGCCCCTGTAGAAAGGTAATACCAATTAGTTGGTATATATAGATTCAGCAGAGATATAAAAAAAAAATATATTCTAACATAAATATGCTTCAGTTTTAATTCTATTTGTAGCACACCTTATACAGACACAGACACATACATACCAGAATTCATTTGTCTTAAAGTATGTGCTCAAGTATGTCAGGCAAGGACGCCTTTTAAGAGACTATCTTCTGAATCCTTTTCATTGGCACTCTTCTCTCTTGCGAATCACCTTAATTAATTTGATAGTTAGTTAATTACTAAAGTTAATTTTTGTGTTGCCAATGATCTCACGTTATATGATGAAGCCGCAACAGCCGTAGGGCTCAGGGAGCCAATTAGAGCCCATAACATTATTAACCATATTCGTTCTAATGATTAATTAATCAATTATAATTAAGAGTGAGTATGATACTTTCTAACCAAGACAAAACAACAATGAAAAAAAAGTAATATATATGTAGCTTGCATGGAGAAATAATGTAGATTTATTAAAGTATACCTGATATAGATTGGATAGTACCTAGCAGCTAAGGGTAACCATTGGTTCATAATTATAAGTATAATTACATTGTCATTAGAATGGTCCAACGATTTGGCATTAAGAGTGTATATTTTGGGTAAATAGATGGATAAATTTAATTACACATTAAAATATGTCTTCATTAATTGATTGGTTACAAACATTCATCATAGTGGTTTCATAAGATCTTGTTGCTACGGTAGCATAAATATAAGTGCATTAATAAAACAATTCACATTTTATTTTTGAAAATCATAAAGGTAAAAAATTGTATCACGTGCTTTCGTTTCATTATCTAATCCGTATTGCTGATTGGGTAGGAGGTAGTATTAATTTCAATTTTTAAATAAGTTTAATATACGGTTACATATTGGATATCAGAGACACACTATATATATTAACCAATTATTGACACATTTTTATTTATATACAAAGAACTATTGGTAGATTAACACTATGCATAGTTAGTTATTGCCAGGATTGATTGGATCCCTATGGATGACAGTTCGAAATTGTTCAAAATAGTTTCATTTTAGCTAATGATTTGGTGCCGATATATCTCACTAATGGATTAGTAAGATACATTTTTTAAAATAGATTATAAGTGGTGAGTTACATGGGAAACAAAAAGTTTATATAGCATCCACACATCATACTGATGTAAATTAATTAATTAATGGGTTGCTTAATTAAATTAGCAATAATAAGCCATTAGTATGTAATTAGCGTGTATATTTATTAGTCTGATGATGTCATCATCATGCACATTCTATGCACTTCGATTGGATATTGCACTTTTTTTAAATAGACAGATCCTAATCACATGATATATTTTTTTACTATACAGCTCTAAATTAGCTATTCATATTGATAGGATAATTAAAGTATAATAGGGTACAAACCAACCATTGTCATACTTTATGAGAGGGTGTCCGGGATGAAAGACAAGAAGGTTGATTGTTAGATCTAGATCTAGACCTCCTTAGGCGTGCTAGGATAGGTAAAAAAAAGGAAAAGGTATAAGAACATATATATATACATACGCACACAGATACATATATATATACACACATATATACACATAGATACATGCATACATATATACATATATGTATACACATACATCTACCTAACCTTAATATAACCTACACCCACTACCACATACATTTAGAGCGGCTTGAAGCCTTCTTCCTATTGATGAAGGTAGAAGATTCATACTGATCTATCATTATGATTGCAGGTTTCCCTACATTATAACAAGATGATTAGGGCTAGATGGCTACTGCAATTATATTTTTAATGCGAAATTCCATACCCTTCCAGTAAAATTCTCAGCTTAAGCAATTAGAACCACCCACCCTTTTCATTTATATTACTCTTAATAAATAATTAAAGTGAATAGTTATAAATAGATATCCTATCAATGCGGCCTATAAAAATATACATAAGAAAAGATAAGTCAAACTATATTTTCAAGAGCATTGGTTATACCGAGCTCACACCAGTTGATCGAATTGTTTTGAACCGGAATACATATGATTAGACTTGATTCGGAATGGGGATGTGGTAATGATTTTAGTGAATATAAAATAAAAAACAGGAGTTACTTATTTAGGTACGTACAATACATATAGGATAATACAGCCAATCAAATTAACTGGAAAAAATAAAAAATGAGGAAAAGTTAGCATGGATTGGTGTTTCTAGTGATGATCAGATTGGACTGGATTAGAATGTAATAAATTGATATGATTTATAACCAATCCTTCTTATATACATATAGAGGATAAATGCATTATTATATAGATATATAGATAGATAGATAGATCGACATACGCACAGCAAGCAACCTACTTGGCCATGACATAATCACCATGGCAACACCAATGATAATCCATAAGCCATACCGCAGCCAATCCGACCAATTCTTGTATTTATGGGATGATTGTCCCCTCTTGTCCCATGTGCGTGCTGAGATTCCACCAATCAGTAGTCAGAGATAAGTAGAGCTCTGGTTAACGCGGTGGAAGTATATAACAAATATATATCAAATAGTAAATATTTTAAGTTAAGACTTTTAGTACTAATATCAAGTCAAGTCTCGCACATAATTTGTAATGGTTGATTTTAAAATTTAAATACACATAATCTGAGAAAGATGATAGTTAATTAAAAGATTAAAAAATAAATACAAACCTATTGCGAGATAACACCCACATATATCTATATATTAAATAAATCAAATTATACAAATATACATATGCCTATACCTATACATCTACATATACATATATACATATATCTCATTATGAATCCATGCATATGCATGTACCAATACTAGGCAGCTGTGTGCAATTAGCAGTCCAATCGGATGTTTCGGACAAAACCACATTTTCCGAGATACGATTGAGGAATGCAGGGGCACTAAACCCTCTATGGGTAGTAAAGAGAACATCAAGCTGTGGCCAATAGGAATAGGCAGTTAAGTTCTAATAAACATTACAACCAATCAGTTTATCATTTTAATGTAAAAGTTGGCCCATTCTAATTGGATGTGATCACATCATATCACCATATATCACAACACAACACATTATATTATAGAAGCAGGAATTAACCTACAATTAAACACCATTTAGCAACCAAGGCAAACAATCTAATATTAATATATGATTAACTAAACCAGGGAGGTATAATATAACTACTTATTGGTCTAAACAACTCAAAATTACCCTATCAAATGCAGTTAAAATACAATATAAATTGAGTAAAAGGTTCTAGTCCGAGGCATAAATTACTATATATAGTAAAGGTGTGTAAGGATTCAACTGTTGGCTAATCACCATAAGCAGAGAATTTTAAAATTATTTCATTGGTTGAATATTACCATATAGCACTATGGTATCTTAATCATACCGCAAAACACCAAAAAGGTAAATTTCCAAAGGAAGACCAAAATTTTCAACCAAAATATAGTCGCATTAACCATCTCTTGCTATAAAATGCATTTTTTTTTCAAAAACATAAAAGTGTATTTAAATTTTACATACCGATATTAGTCAATAATAATGTCCATAATTTTTAAAAAAAAATTCATTAAAACACACACATCCTTACCAGTGGATTAGTAACTGACTTCCCATTGGCGTATTTATTGCCATGACCACCACTAGGCCACATTCCAATGAATAAAAATGAGATCTTCTGATAGGTGTAAGGGACTTGATTATATTCAAAGTGCCGATAGGGGTCTCCTAATGGGTCCTGGTAATTAGGTAATGATTTTAAGTGTAAATATCTATAGGTTATTACAAATATCTTCCCCAATCAGTTTTCGTTTTCTAAAAGTGTGGTTTGTAACTAGGAGTATTAATGGAATGTAATTACCTTATAATGTAGTATAGTGTATTGTATTATAGAGTATCGTATTATAGTGTATTATAGTGTATTGTATTATAG
>NAOQ01000452.1:31229-46937 GCA_002751075.1 Ichthyophonus hoferi
GACATGGTCATCAACGACGTCTCCAACCGCACTCAGGTGTAATTCTCACAATCTCAGAAGAGGCTTCTCAGCCAAATTGAGATCCATGTTTCCTTAATGTATTTTTTGTTACTGATTACTGCTTATGTTTGAACGGGGTCCTTCATTATTGACTTTTGTTTTTTTTTATACTTTGTTTTATCGCCAGTGTTAACTTTCTAAATTTTGGTTTAACACCAATGTGGCTAGCTCATTAGCTAATTCACTACATGCAAGACTATGTATTGACAAATCAATTATAACTACGCGCTCATTCGGAGTTAACGATCTTGCGACAGTCATGGAGTTATTGTTACTTGAAGAATCAATACCAGACTTAACTAGTTGACCTTCTACATAAGGGTATATGGTATTTATTCTATTACATATTGTTATAACCCAATAGGTAATTATCAAAAAAAAAAAAAAAAAAAAAAGTATGTCTTATTATCGCATGTAACGTTTCCACTGTCAGCGTTGAGATGCGATTTTCTTGTAAAATGAGTTCAGTCTCAATTTCATAATCATCTCAAATACCTTCGAGTTTGATCATTTTTACTTGACAAGTTATTTAAAATAGTTAACACGAGTAGGTACCTTGGTCGTCAAAAGTATACTGGTTTTAACTTTATTTTATATATTTGATGTTGTAAATGTGATTTATCTTGAATTTTCTATCTCTTTCTAAGTTATAAACCTTTCCCTCAGTGTGAAATACTAAATTGGCAGAAAAACCAAGTTAGCCTTCTTTTAAACTTTTTATTGTTATTTAATTGTTTATGCCGTGATCAAGAACCACGAGGAATAGCGTATATGGCTTTCTTTTATACTTTAAGCGTGTACGGAAACATTATTATACTCGATATCTAATTAGCCACAGGATATTGGATCGTATGGCCCATTGGATAAGATGTGCCACTGTAAGTAAGTAAGTATTGAAGTTGTTAGATTGTGCGGGGGAAAATGAATTGAATGGGTTATTGGCGTAAGCAACACTCAGATAGGATCTTTTATTCTTAATTGGTCACTCTCTCTTTCATCCAAAAAATATACCGTATAAACCAGATATAACATATGATTGCTGCCAACATAACCTAAATAACACCTCGTAATAAATATTTTTCTGTTATAGCTATTGAGGGGTTTGTTGTCAACAATATTTGTCATTGAACGATTGAATCACAAGAAGAACAAAGAAAAAGGTCGAGAAAACAAAGAAATATATTTGCCAGTCTATGTTTACCTATATCGTGGTATGGAAAATATGTAAGTCAAGATATGGCTCACATAATGTACAAGGTTTGCATTATTCTATTACTATGCAAAATATATACATAGACTTGAACACTTGATCTGAGACTTATTCTAAACACATTTCTATAGACCAAAATGCAACTAGTGGATATAGAAAATCTTGTAAGAGCTTTTCATTGCGAAGCTATTAACCCTGAAAAAAACACATAAAATCTAAATCCGATAACGAGGCCCTATACCCAACCAACGAAAATCACACTGAAATCGCATGGTCTTAACTAGTAGATGTAGAGAATCTAGTAAGAGCTTTTCATTGCGAAGCTATAAACTCTGAAAAAAACACATTGTTGCAAGATCGTTAGCACCGAATGAAGCATCAAACTGATTTGTCGATGCATAGTATGCAAGCACTTACAATAGCATAATCTTATAAGATCTGACATTCTTAGTGGGTCTCTGTTCTTTCGTGAATTCCATTATTAAGAGTCTTTATGATTGGTTCCATCTAGATTATTGAACACAGCGGCAGGGGTGTTAACCAAAAAATAACACCTGCTGTAAAACGAAGTATAAAAGAAACCAACAATTAATTATAAAAGTCTGACCGCTCACAAATATGCGGCTCCGGCATACCGGGTATACAGCAACCTCGCACATGTATATTATCGTTATAGGCAAATACGAATACGCTCGTGGCACAAAACTTTGCTTTCATTTAAGATTTGTTAATCTATATCATAATATATATATAGTCCTATTATACAACACTCAATTGGCGACCCCGACAAGTCACTAGAACTACTACAGTTTGCTATACACATTAAATCTGAATCTGATGACGAGGCCCTATATATACTCAACCAACGAAACCTACACTAAAATCGCATGGGCTCATGGCTAACATACTCCGTTGCAAACAGCTTCTTCAAGTTTTCATTTACATACTAATCATTCCCTCATTAGTAACGTATTTGAAATAAAACTATTAAAATAGTAAAAATAATAAAAGGATCAGGATGAAGAACTAGCGAATGGTATGCATTTTCCTTCGTCTGAAGTATTGGTATGTAATGATTATGGGTGCGCAAATTGATTCTATATAATGCAATACTAAGCATTACGATGAGCATTACAGACACTAGAAAAACAAATCGTGATGGATCCAAATCCTGAAGGGATAAGAGACCAGTAGTTGAAGATTAAATCAAAAGACTATCTTCCTTTCATTTTGTTAATATATCAACGGCAGGTAGTATATACCATCGGCATACAGATCCTTGATATATAAGAATATAGTCTTGTCGAGTGGCTTCTTGTGTTACTGGAAGAAAATGGAAATATGGCGAAGTTGCAGGGCTAAACTAAAAATATCCAAACCACCTATATATAATCAGTTTTTTTAAAAACCAAACTCTCCAGTATCAGACTCAAATAAAAACACATGACTTTCAATTAGCACTGTTTTCTACGCGTATTTAGATATTTAGACATGTACGTATTGCCACCCATATTAATACTTCATTTTTCTTCACGATTATTTTGATTTAACTATACTCCTGGAGCTCCAGAGTTTAGAATAAGACTGTAAACTCGTAATTAAAATTTCCGCCGCAGTCCACAGTTTCACTTGATTACGTTCTTATTTGATTGGTAGGGACCAATTAGAAAGAGGTAGTGACGATGGAATGTATATGATGCGATGAGCATTGGGAGGCACCTAGGAATTTTCCACTTGCAAATAGATAACACAACTCTATAATGGCTTATTGGTGAGGCGAAAAGTGACTGAGCGTCTTAGATATGGATTATTTGCCCATACTTATCCAATGAAATGGACTGGTAACAATATGAATAAATGGGCTCATATGTAATGGCCCAATCAATTTATGAGCTGATCTGATATGACTGGTGATGTTGTTTATTAAGGACCAATCGTACAACTAATTAGTCATTAATTACATATTGAACGGATTAAGTTACGATTACCATTAATCATGAGATTATTCGGAGATTAATAATAACTTAAAATTGATCGGAGCAACAAAATGCAGAAACAATTGGGGCTGCCAACCCAACAATTCTCGAGATAAGGCACGCTTAACAGGTTAACCAATAAATTAGATCTCTTGAAAACCTACAAGTTACGGAGAGTAGTGTTGGAAACATGCTTCTTTCAGAGTTCACAAATATTCAATGAATTTATTTATATTTTAACTTGAAACGTGCTGAATCACATTGACCCAAGCTCAACTAAGGTCTGGAGTTGGGTTGCAGTTTTTAGAGGTCATTCTAGTTAATAGATAAAATTACTTCCCAGGGGTTATCAGCATTGTTTTATGAGTTAGGAAGGATATGACTGGGTTCTGTACAGAAATATCACGCCTCTTACGAGGTTTAGGGGTTGCCAGGCCAGCAGCAACCATATGAAAGGCAATCAAAACAAAAATATTTGTGGCGAGATAACAACGTAAATATATTAATCGGTATTATTTTGACTTATTTTCAGTCATCTACAGGTACTGGCAGGTCCTGATCACATCATGGCAATCTGCAGTGAGTGCATGTAGATCTAGCCTTGGCTGAATGCACCTGATGTCATGTACCCCCCCACCCCGACTGATACCATTAAAAAGCACAGCTCGGACCGATGCCGATATCTTTTTTTTAATGCAGCATACAGGTTGCAGTGGAAATGATACTGACACAGGATAGAATATATATCAGTTATTAATTAATATAGATAATATGATAAAGAAATTAAAAACCTTGAGAAAGTATTAAGTTAAGCTTTGTTTCCTTAAAAACCGACCATATGGGGCTTTGCAGATCTACAATACAAATAGGAGCTGGAATGTAGCTTATTAAGTTATTGTTATCAATCTAAGGCCAATCAAAGATGGGCACGTGCGTTAGCAATTTGTATTGGCGGAATATTACATGGCATGTATTCCAATTTTAAATTGTTCAATGATTCGGCTCCTTATCATGAATCCGACATAACAAGAGTGATTATCTTACCATTAGTTTGTCATAGCCAGCCAATCCAATATAATATGCACTATGTATATGCTCAATCAGTAGTATACAGATATGAAATCAAAAGTATTCTTTTTGATAAGTTAAATTTAAATTTCAATCTTGACATTATAAAAAAAGATTATATATTGAATTAATAAAATTATTATAAAGAAAATATCGTTATGAATTATTAAATAAAATACCCCAATGCATTGAGGGAGAAATAATCAATTAAGTAATACTTTCCAATACACAATCCACATACACTCTCCTATAAAATCAAAGCATTATGAAAGTTCACTATTGACGCGACAACCCCCCCATCATCCAATTAATAACCTAGATAAGATAATGCTTAGACATGCAACTCAATCGAAGGGTATATTAGTTTCCACCCTTAGATTTATCGTCAGTCACAATCGGTAGTTGTTTTTAGATTGTTATTCAAGGCTGAATAGCCTGTATGTAGTATCATATACAAATGAATAGTGGTATTGTTCAACCCGTTTTATTGTAGATCCATTCCTGTCTCTACTTTCATACTACGCTAGTCTATGTAATTCTAATAAGTTTCACTGAGTTTTTTATTTGGCTTTCTTGACAAAACTATCATTCGACCAATGTCCGTGTCAAGATGGAGGAAAGCGAGAATAGTATTAGTCAGACTATAGAGACTATTTCATTTAGCCACATATCAGAAGGCTACAGTAAGTCCTATGAAGCACAACTTGAAGGCAAAGCTAAATGGTGTGCTAACACGAGCACATCACAAACAGACCTTGATTTCTTCGAAAATGTAAGAACAGAAAAGTCACTTCGCAGCTACCTTTCTACAAAGCACCATCACGAACATGCAGAGAGCAAGGACACACGGGAATACTTTGCTGTTATTACTTCACCGTCAAATAGTTTAAAACATGTACAGACGTCACATGATAATCATACTAATAGAAGCCACAGCCGCTTTTTCCTTGCTCCTGTCGGTGCTGACGTGCGAGTGCATGCAGTGGATCCAGACAATGAAACTGTAGATTCATTTAAAAATAGTTTGACGTTGTCACAAGTCCGCGCTTGTTAACCGGTATATACGTACGCAATGACTCAAACAATTTGAGTTATTTAATGAGCGGTAACCTATGAAAATTGCGAATAGAGGAGCAGTTGGTATAATGAAGTATTTTTGAATTCCAGTGTATGCCTACATAGTCAACTAGATTTAGTAGTTAACACATACTTCTTGAAAAAAATTGCTTTATCTTGCAGATAAAGAAGTGAAAATATGCGAACGAGGGTACATAGAGGACATGGTATATACAAAACATATTCCAGTCATATCTTGGGATTCTTTTTTTTAGAAAAAATAATAATTGTAAAAGCTTAAAAGTTATCCAACCGCAAAACAAGTAAAAATTCTGGACGACTTCCTCTTATTTTAATTAAAGTATTATTATTGTTTTTAAATACAGTTCTAAATTGCCTGGCATGCACGGTCTCACGCCAAGGTACTCTTACAGAAAAATTAAGGTATCGCTGTTATTAGCATTAAATGTGATAGTATCCTTGGCTAGGGCGGGCACTATCTAATAATTAAAGGTTTTAATTGCAAGGACAGGTAGACATGTACCAAATTAACATTAAGAAATTGGTTAGTTATTTCGGCCTAAGATGCCAACTCACCATTGAGATGGATTGAAGTCGAGAATGGTTGGTACTACAATTGTTAGTGCTTTGACTTACCTTATTTATAATTATACTGTTAGTTAATTTGTAGCAGCCAGCTTCATTATTGTTATCAATAATAATGCAATATCATCAAGGTAGTTAGTTGGTCATCGATAGATATTAAATCTGGGCTCAATAAATATAGCACAGCAAGCATTGATGTAGTTATCTAGCTTATACAGTTTGTTACTAATTAATGTTTATTTTTCAAATTGCAAAACATCAACACATCTGGTCCATTTTATTTTCAGTATACGTGTATGAAATTGGGCGGAGTAGTTGACAGAGTTTTACAATTTCATAATGGGATCTTAATCTGCAGGGCCGAGGTCAGATCACTAAATCTATCAAATTACAAACAAGGACAGACAATTGTGCAATCGGCTTTCGTTTAAAGACAATGAATGTCATGAATGACATAGTTCATCAGATTGCATACGACGTCACTATGACACATTGGATGTGCTCACCACGTGAGGTATAGGAGGAACTGGCTAAGGGTACCAGATTTGTGCAAGTTAAATAGAAACATTCATGAACTCTTCCATTCAAACAAATAAATATTAAAGTTTAAACCGATAAGAGTAAAGTGCAACTCCTTAGACTTGGCGGGTAGGAATGGATAAGGCCATCAATGCCTTGGTTAAAAACACGAGGAAGGCATGAAGATTTCAAGAGGAAAACCATTGATAATAAAACCAATCAGATTAAAATCAGATTTGTCACACAAGAGATAGTCAGGTCAGATATAGCTTGTGATACGCCGATAAATAAATACCCCTATTAACATTGCTCTTGATCCACTAATTAGACTTAACTCATCACTTTTATACTCTCCTTTTCAGTTTGAAAGTTTATTATTTATAATAAAGACATTAAACAACAACAACGCATCAAGGCCTGTGATTGTGGATGTGTATAACCAATATCATATTACAGAGAAATCCTGTTACAAGATCGTTAACTCGGAATGAAACACATAGTTCAAATTGGTTTGTCGATACATAGTGTACAAGCACTTACATTAGTAAATTGGCTAATGAGTCATTCAGATAAAGAAACAGTAGTATAATTAAGCATTCCTAGTGGGTCTCTGTTATCTTTCTATAATTGTATTAGTCAATAAGAATATTTATGATTGCTTCCATTTAGATTATTGAACAAAGCGAATACGGGTGTTATAATCAAAAAATAACACGCTGTAAAGCGAAGTATTAAAGAAAACAACAATAAATAATTAAGGCCCGGCCGTTCACACACATGCGGCCCCTAGCACACCCAAGTATATGCGGAAAACCCGCATGCCTGTGTACATGTACACTATCGTTATAGGCAAATACGAATATGTTCGTGACACAAAATTTACATTCATTTAATGTGTTAAACAATATCATGATATACATATATAGTCCTATTATACAACACTCACTTGGCGACCCCGAAGCCTGTGGACAAGTCACTAGAACTACCGCAGTTTGCTATACATTCTTACACTTTGAACAGGGTTATGCATCAAGCAGAGTTTTACAATTACACAACCTAATGCAATCGCTAGGACTCTGAGTACCAAATCTAACAAAATATAAGCAAGAACAGCTGTGGAATCGGCTTTCGTTTATCTTATTGTACATACCATACATGCTATCATTTCTTCTAAAAAAAATTTAATTTGAGTAATTGTAATATAAGTGATCTACCAGTAACTACATGACCTGCCACGTTATATTTATTTTGATCATGACTTCCAGAATCACGATATTTCATATTTCACCATCCAATCCATCGCCTACCTAATTCTTATCATATTTTTTCTTACGAAGTCTTAGTAGTTGTTTACGTGCATTTTCTAATTCTTTTTCTTTCTTCAATACTGCTTCCTGCATGGCTATCTCCTGTGCGATGGATCCAACTTTAAACCGATTTACTTTAATGTCATCAGTCTCCTCATGAAATCTTGATGCCTCCCTCGTGTTTTTAACCAAAGTATCGGTGGCCCTCTTTACCCCCTTCCCCGCCTGGTCCAATAGGAGTTGTGCTTTACTGTTCTTATCGGTCTTCACTCTGGAATTTATTTGTTTATATATGAGTGCTTTAAGCTCGAATGCGCACACAAAATATTCCGAGCTTGGCTCGTGATATACCGATAAATAAAGACCCGCCATTAACATTTACCCCGGATCCACCAATCGAACTTAAATAATAATGTTATACTTTTCTTTTTAGGTTGAGAATTTATTATTTAAAAGATATATTAGAAAAAAAAAACAGCCAAAGTCTGTAATTCTGTATGCGTATGCTCGATATAATATTACAGATACACTCTTCCACTTAGCGTAGGATTATACATGAAGGCAAGAGAATCAAAGGTATATAGATATATAGAATCATAATCATACATGCAAAAGACCACAGTTATACGGCAAGGCTATGTCTATCTATGGTTACGGTATTAGCGTAATATACCTCATTATATCAAACTAGTAAATCATACCATAGTGTATCATCGATATGAATTGTATCATCAAAATCCTTACAAAATATAATCAAAAATATCAAAGTAATACATCGTCATATTCGTGGCGCACATATACTGAGTGTCGAGCTCTCATGCAAAACTATTATATATATAGATAAACATGTAAATATGCAGACTAACTCCCATTCAAAAAAGAAAGTGAAAATATATTTTTTCTTTCTTCATAAAACGACCTATAGTACAAGACTAGTCGTAAGCCTTTACCTGCAGGCCAGCAGTAATTGTTGAGTTGATGACGCCACCGCCATGGAAGAAGAGACCAATCTTTCCTCTGACGTCACACCACCCACTGCACTATTGGCTGCTTCGCATAGTAGACTAGTGGCTCCCGCCACATTCCTAGCTGCACTGATTAGGCCTTCACGCCACGTGGCATCGTCATGATAACGATCAGTACCTATGAGGACAGTTTGTATAGTTAGTGTTAAGATGTATGTGAGGAAAACCTACCTAGATAATTAAATAATAGATAAAGGAATAGATCGCTATCCCTAATCTATTATAATTTAAAAATTCACAAATAACTTAATTTAATCCGTTATAATAAATTTTAAATACATTACCGGTCGTGGTGGTAATCTTCCCCTGCTCTACTAGGTCTTTCTGAGCCCCGTGTGCAGCAACCATCAATTGTGACGTAGCTCCAGTAATTCCTTTAGCAGATGCCAGAATCATCTCTTCAAAATTTTCAAAATTAACATTTTGCTTCATTTGTTTTTCCGCATGTGTCAGTGCATATTCACGTACACGTGGTTTAAGGTTTCCTAATTTGCGAGCCGCGATTTCTATTTGTGCAGCGGCGGCCAACAACTCGCGCTCAGCGATAACATTTGGATCGGACGGATCAACGTGACTTGCCATATTTAGCTTCTTGGTGGCGTCACAGACATCGTTGAGGTTTTGGGCAATATAAAGACTACGTTGTAGGAGTAACTGTGAAGAAAAGAAGAAGGAAAAAAAAAGAGAGGGAAACATCGAGATTGCATAGAAGATGAATAAATGAAAACGAAGGTTATGATTGTACTTCAATTTATATTTCTAACACACTAGATTGGCAGTTTCAACCCTACTGCTTGAAACCGGTTTGGAGCGGTTCCAAGAATACTCAAAAGATCTTGTAGGTAACGCACACAGATGAATCTGGCTCGTAAGCAACTTTCAATACGTGGTAAGCGATCTTGTAATATCATTTCACATTGTATGTTGGTCTTTTAATTGAATTTTGATTATCTATATGCAACCTTCAGACGTTATCTATAAAAGGAGTAATCTTTAATGAGTAAGAAAGAGTAAGAGAAAGGCAAATAAAGCTACGTTCAACTGGATAAAATAGCGATATCGTTGACAACTTCAAAAAAAAAATAGATATAAATATATACTCGAATGCAAATGGAATATAAAAATATGCTTGTTTTTTTTTTTTGTTTTGGATAATGGGGGTCAGCATTGTTGAACTATCGGAGACGTCGAATGCGTTTTAATTTTGTAATGATAGGGACAGAATTGAGATTACATGGTTATAATTAAAACCAATAAACCAATGGAAAGTGTTAAATAAAACTGGATGTAAAAAAATATCAAAAGAGAATGAGTTAAAGCCAACAGAAAAACTTAATAATTTTTTGGCAGTATCTCACTGGATACTGTCTGTCTCTTACTTCATTTAGCAACAACAAGTAAATCTTCAAGGACATACAGTCCTTATCTATACCTACCTCCTTAGTCTCCATCTCCTTCTCCTTGGGAGTTAGTAGATTGTCTCGTACAGCTGAGAGCATCGAAAATGCTGTATCAGCAGTGCGTACGAGAGCCTCGTTCAATGGAATATGGACGTCTATGCGGTCGTCATCAGTGACCTCATCAATCACAGCCTGTCCTGCCTGTAGTAAATCTACAATCGCTTTACGTAAGCCATTTGCACAGCGGACCAGATCACCCTGCACACCAGTGCTTACATTATTATTCATGGTACTAACCAACTTAGTAGTAGCCATGGTGACGCTCCTTGCAACGGATACAAGATGATTGGATGCACTAACAGACGTGGAGATGCTTGTATTGGCCAACTCTCCTGAACCAATCATTTTCATTCCATTTTTAATGGCTTCCATGGCGCTTTCAGTAGCGATTAAACCCTTTGTCCCTTCCTCCTCTATAGCCTTGATAGTTTTGGTTAATGATTTTATGCATGTCAGTATAGTATTTGCTTCACTTTGGAGGGCCTGATATGATTGGTCGCTGTTGATACGCCCTGATGCCTCTATAGCAGCCTGCAGAAATAAAGAGGTGTGTCAAGAGGCGGTAACGAGAACGAGTAGGGTGTTAGCTTTTTGAAGTATTTTTTAAAGTACTACATTTACCTAGTTTAATTCAATCACTATATTTAGATTAAATTTAAAAAAAATCAAAAGTTCAAATGGAGCAAATGGAGAGCAACAAACTGATACCACAATGAGTACTTCTCCCTCAGCAATATATAATTTTTAATCAAAATTATGCGCATATTTCATTAGTAAAACAAAACCACCAAATTGAAAGCTTTTTTCTTTTTTTTTCTTTTCCAACCATTCAAAGTATCAACACGCCACCATCATCCTATAGTGCTAAATATATATTTACTCAACTGGACTGATATATATACATTTATACATGCATCCATACAGATATATACATAACCTATTCAACACAATGACCTGTCATGCATTATTACTACTTCCAGGCGCACTATCCCTAATATACCGATTGCGTCATAATGACGTATGAGGAACATTTAAGAAAACTCAAATGGTATGTCATAGTTTTCATTTTAAAATTACCAAATAGTATTACCACTAGTTTGATTTTAGAGGTAGTACTACAAAAAGTGGCACCCAAATGATTGGTTCATGTGTTGTACATATAACGAATGTGATTCATTATACTTTTAGCTAATTGGTATTTTGTGTTTAGAAATAGGCAATCACAACCTTTCTAAAGACCAAATATAATATTGACACCCAGTTTCCATCTATATCTTTCATTGCATTTAAAATGACATTATACAATGCATAATCTACCTGCAACAAATTTACCATTAAAGTACAAAGAAGCATATTCTTAGCCCAAATATTATCGCCACTAAACCAGTGGCACACCATACCTTTAGGAGGTTCTTATTGGCTACCACAACATCCTTTGTCTCATTCAGTAATAATTCCTGGGTTCCTCTATCTTCTACACCCAGGGCCATCACAGCCCTTTTACAGGTGCTGACCAGGGATTGGGTAGAAGTCAGGGCTGTATTAGAGAAGGATGCTAGCTGGTCCTATGGTGGGGTAAGTCATACGTCATACTTAGTGTCATATAAGGTATAACTATGGCTTTCATCCTAGTATAATGGGTGATAATGTGGGCCCGTTATGGTTATAGCACAGAAAAACCATTCCATATGTCCAGTACGGTGTGGTACATACACAGGATACTATGGGGGTCAATGACGAGGAGGGGTATGAATTAACTAGTACATTGGAGATGCTTGTGTGCTAACTGATATTCATTTGCTTTAGTAATAGAAACAGTAATAGTATTCAGCTTTGAGTGAGGAAAAGAAAGGTGTATAACATAAGTAGGGGAGAACTAGGACATACAGAGCAAGGTCAAAACAATCAACAACTGCCCTGTACCACTACAAAGAAATATATACTTTATCAAAAAGATTACAAGAGATATATAGAGAGAAGGTCCATAACATCAATACTAATTTAAAAATATTCCCAGGTAAAGATAAAGGCAAACAACATAGCATGGATATGTCAATTTCTACTCAGTAAAGCAAGCACTCCTAATCAATTTTTAACTCCATCTTATAGAAAGGTACAAACCAATCATTAAGAATATTCAATTAAATTAATCTATTTTAACGTGACCTAAGACAATAATAAGATGAAGCAGAGACATTACAACAAAATATTATTTGAATATATATGCAAACCTGTGTCTCAGCAGGCGAGGTCTCCAATTGGCTACTAACATCAGTTAGTTCTTTTATATGGGTATTAAGGTCATTAACATACACTGCAAACTTATCCGTTAAATTCTCTCTTGGCAGAGACCCTGCACGTGCAAACATAGCAGTAGTAGTTAAGTCATTAATTAGGCCATCCAATGATTCTACAGCAATCTCACAGGCACATATACCCTTGGCCCCAGCATTGAGAGCAGAGAGGAGTTTAGAGATGTCACGTGACACAGTCTGAGAGAGACTTGACACCTGATTGTGTCCATCAAAATCCTCAGGGTTCGATTGGAGGGTTTTACAAGCACTCAGTAGTGACGTCATGCTACCACCCAATTGGTGCATAGCATCCAATAGAAGAATGTTGTTCTCTTCTGAGTCTAAGTAAATAATTGAAAAGTCATTTTCCGTAAGTAAATGCCAATACAAACATAGCCAAACAACAAACTGACCAACTAAATAGGTAATTAAATAGTTAATTAGAAAATTAAAGAATTGGTAGGCTAACTAACTGATTCTCTAACTAAACAACTCACTAGTCCACTAATTAACAAATTATGTAATTAAATAATTAACGAACTAACCGACCATATATATATATATATATGGACCTATTCTTTTACCTTCAAACAGTAACATAAACGTCAACATACATATATACCCACCTAGAAGAAGCACATGCATATAACATAACAATACATACCTGACTTAGAGTTAGCATATT
The DNA here is from genome assembly GCA_002751075.1 of Ichthyophonus hoferi. Taxonomy (NCBI): domain Eukaryota; class Ichthyosporea; order Ichthyophonida; family Ichthyophonidae; genus Ichthyophonus; species Ichthyophonus hoferi. The sequence goes on from NAOQ01000452.1 coordinate 44,496, forward strand.
GGACCTCCTCGGCCAGTATTGCAAACTGACCCACTATACCTTTCAACCTTTCTATAAACTGTGCATTGGTAGAGCCTAAAATGAACAGCAAACCGTCAGCCAATTGTCTGGCTGCTGACTGCATAGTGGTATTGTGATCACCATATGTTTGGTTTAGATCTAGATTTGCCTCAATGACATGATGGTCTATGGCATAAACAGTGCGTTGTAATTGGGCCATAAGGGCACTGGATAGGGACAAAGGACCAATTAGATGTATAGATAGAATATTGTATGTGTATTACAACAGGTTATAATGTATTAGAGCAGGATAGAGTATCTAACTATATCCTATGCTATAATTGACTTGGATATGCTATGCTGAGATGATGCCTTTTATGTATGTATATTACAGGAGAATATATAATATTTTATATATATATTCAACCAAATGCTACACAGAAAGAGAGAAAGATAAAGAATATGATAGGAGAAAAAATATAATAAGAGAAAAACTAAAATTAAAGATTAGAGGTGTTTTGACATATAGTAAAAAACAGTAATGCAATGTCATTCATTTAAAAATTCTAACCAATAAAGAATACACATTAATTTTGTACCTAATAGCACCTGCATCCCCTGCATCCGTTTCTAATTGGCTGGTAAGTTTATCCATAACGTCACAGAACTGTACAACTTTATCGTTGACGTTCTGATGTGCGTCCACCTTTCTGGGATTACCCCCTGCTTGCTTTATCGCTATGTAGATATAAAATCAAAGAAGTGAATATATCATGTAAATAGTTTATTAATTGTATTTTTATCTTTTAAAATTAGGTTTTAAAATAAATTATGTAAATAATGGCAAATATATGTTCTATGTGATATAAAAGTAAACTTATCTAAAGTGTATATGCTTATATATACTATATATATAATATATCTACTATATGTACTATATACACTTCCCTATTTAACTATTCACTAAAAAATCCAAAACACCATTCAAAAGTCTTACCCGTGATAAGTGATAGAGCCGATTCGACCACAGGTTTAGCAGCATCAATGATTTGCTGTTGTTTCCGCCTATCAGCTAGCTTAGATGATGCACCAATGACCGAGGAGGTAAGCTGAAAGGGGATTAGGCTGTTAGTATATAGCCATTATTAGTGGTTCATATATGCAGCCTTATATTGACAGGCTACTGTCACAAATTCTGTAATCACAGGTCCAATATGAGGCTTAATCTATCTAATTAAGTAAGTCACAGCTGATACTTTTATGCTATAGGTGACATAATAACCTTATTAAGGAATGAGTCTCTCCTACTATACATATACAAATATGCATGACTATATATGAATATGTATGATTATATCTCTTTCTTTTCATTTTTTTCTTTCTATCTCTTCCTTTTCCAATTTAGAATTATTTTATTTAACATACATTTATGTATATGAAAATATAGCTACCAGTGCAATTATATCATTAAAGTTAATGAATTAAGGCTCACCAGCATGAACTGTTCTGAAAAGACCTTAACAGTAGTGCCTAATTTTAATGGCATATCCTTACTGGCTGCAACCATGGCATCCATCTGTCCTATAGTTTCTTGGCATGATGTCAACATTGTGTCTTGGAAGCCCTAAAGATATGTGTGACTGTCAGTAAATATGGCCCGCCCGACCCGACCCGACTGGATTAAGGGTTAATGACTACTACCAACACCTTGAAAAAACAGCTTTGTATAACACCAATGGTGTGGCAATAATATATCTTAAATCAATCCATCCTTATCAATCTATAATTCATAGTAGGAATGAATGGTTGTAAAAGAATTTATATTATAATGCAAGAGTATTACTGGGAAATTTATTAATTGATTATTAGTGGGCTTGTCTTCTATGTGTTAAAACTTTAAAACTTTAAAATTTAAAATTCCGCGTTTATTTGTTGCTGTTTTTAGAATTTTATGCGTTCCAACCCGAAAAATCTTTAAATCGTGCCATCACAATTACGATTCATTGGTCATAATTAATGATTAGTTGCTCCTTTTCTGAATAATCCAATACATCTAATATGCTTAAGTGAAAAAATTAATGATAGAATAAAATTATAACCAACCTAACATATGCCTCCATTTACAATTAATACTAAGTCAATAGAGACAAAAAAAAACCCTGCAATAAAAGACTACATATCTATATAGCTTGCATACCTAAATTAAATATAACTATACTTATACCTATACCTATACCTATACCTATACCTATACCTATACCTATACCTATACCTATACCTATATATATACCTATATCTATACCTATACCTATACCTATATCTATACCTATACCTATACCTATACCTATACCTATACCTATATATATACCTATATCTATACCTATACCTATACCTATACCTATACCTATACCTATATATATACCTATATATATACCTATATCT
>NAOQ01000452.1:47763-61542 GCA_002751075.1 Ichthyophonus hoferi
CCTATACCTATACCTATATATATCCTATATCTATACCTATACCTATACCTATACCTATATATATCCTATATCTATACCTATACCTATACCTATACCTATATATATCCTATATCTATACCTATACCTATACCTATACCTATACCTATACCTATACCTATACCTATACCTATACCTATATCTATATCTATATCTATAACTATATCTATACCTATACCTATACCTATGCTTGCCCATACCGGTAACTATTCCTATAACAAAAATAAACGTATGGCTCTAGGTCACTCACCTCTAAGTCATTATCAGTGCGCAGTTTCAATCCTCCAACTGATACAGCCAATGAGGACTGGTCCAGATCATTAATGGCTAATTGCAACGTCATAATTGCATCATCACATTCTCTCTGACCCGGTGCGTTATCCTATATTATTGGAAATTAACTTAATTAGTGTGTAATAATATGATCAGTGTGGAATATAAAGTATCGACATAGAGTTTTCTTAATAAAAATATTTAATTATTTTATTAACATTTAAATAATTCAACTAAATCATTGATTGCATATGTACGTCACAGTTAATTAATTTATAATTAGGAATAACCCTATTGATTCAGGAAAGATAGTATAGATAAACTGAGGGATGCAATGCGTGAAACAGGTCAGGTTCAATATAAACAACATAATTGAAATCATTATAGTCGGAGGGAATTAAATAAGGACGAGTAATTAATAGTAATTAACATTAATGAATTGATTGATCAATTAAGTTACACTTGGTAAAAGACCTATCAATCCAGGATAGATAATGTAGCCGGATTAAGGGGGGCTGTAAGACAGATATATTATTTACAGGCTTTGGTCATCATTGTCGCAGAGTACCTATATACTATCTGTATAATAAAATATATTTTACAAATATGAAGGTCTGTCAAATATAGTGATATTGAATATGCATTAAGCGGCTTATAATCTTACTAAATTTGTATATATGCAATAGCCTGCATCTATATTATGTATGTTAATAGTTAAAGTAATAAGAATAAGTACATTAGAAATATATATACTAAGTGTTGTAAAGAGGAAACGTACGTGATTTTTTTTTTTTTTTTTTGAAACTACCAAGTAAGATAAAATTAAAACATTCAAATAGCGGCAACAATATATTAATTATATTAATTATAATAGTAAAAAAACAACAACCAATTAACTGTGTCTAAAAGATTAATATATATATATTAAAAGCAACAACAACACCACCATCAATTATTTTACTTTAATAAAAAAATAATACCAGTATATTCTCAGTGCATTGGTGGAAGGGAATTACTTCAAAATAAATTTAATGTGTATAGATGATTGGTACCATAGTATTATTAATGTAATAGTAATTATTTTTAGGCTTCCCATATAAGGAATATATTTTTATATATAATACATATAGATATATAATACTATGGATACAATACCTACATATATACATATGTAATACATACAGATATCTATATTACCCTTCTACCTACCTTTATAACCTGTAGTAATAATATTATAGATAAAATACTATAGATATATAATACTATAGATACAATACCTACACATATCTATAATATATAGAGTTATTCATATTTCTTTTCTACCTACCTTTATGACTTGTAGCAATGTTTTAATTTTATCAGATAGATCATTAGCGCATGTGCCAAATACCGATAGATTGGTTGGATCAGTGGTATCCATAGCAACAAGCCTTGCTGACTGACTAGTCTGAACCCCAGCCACTACTATAGCTCTGGTTGCTATCATCACAGGCTGTAATGAACCAATAGACAGGGCTTGTTAAAACAATGTAATTAATCTGTAGAATACCCAATTATATATATTTATAATTGATATATAACTGGTATATAATTGGGATAAGGTAAGCCAATAATATCACGCCACGACTAATAAAATTAGGATAACAATGAGTATAATTTATTATATATTAGATTATCATATACCACATTATAATATATCATGCTATATATGGTATCATAATAAAACATACATGCATTTGCAAACCATTTGATTGGCGCAAACCTAAACATACGCGCACTTGATTTATCTCTATCTATTGGTGTATATGCACCTAGATATACTTAGATATACTTAGATATACCCAGATACACCCAGATGCACCCAGATGTATACGATATGCTTAGATACACCTAGATATAACTAAATATACCTAGAGACATCCAGATATACCTATACACCTGGATATACCCAGATATACCTAAATATAACTAGATATACCCAAATATACCCAAATACACCTATGCGCCTATGCGCGCTTCTTCCCTTACCTCTATCTGAACCACTGCCTTATCGGATATTATAGCTTGTTTTCCAGTAAATTGTGACTCAGCTGCTAGATTGACCAGGCGATCTAGGGATTTCACTAATGGACAGACACTATCTGCTAATCTCAACTGAGTCTTTTCATCTTGATTGGCGGTTAGGGCCTTAATCGCCTGCACGAGACTATTAGTACACGTAGCTATGTCCTTAGCTGATGTCATAAATTGCTTCTTGTCCATTGGATTAGGGGTTACACGGGCCGCACTCTGATTGATGTTGATGTTAGTGTTAATTAATTTTATGAAAGAGTCAAAATGTTGCCTAAGGAATTATAATAGGAATGAATATATCTATATATAAGTAGTTTTATTATAAATGTATGTAGATGTCAAGTATCTGCATGCATATAAATGCATTTAGATATGAGTATACGTCTACAGAAAGAGTAATGTATTTACAATTACTATTATAGAACTACATAATATAGCATGCAAGATAGAGTATACAATGCAGCACACACTAATACCAATATTATTATCTCCTTATTAAAACCAATGCCTCACCTTGCATGCAGAACACAGAAGTGCCGTATGTTCAGCAATCACTGTGGTAGTATCCAGGATATCTGATTGAGTATTGTCTTTTAATTTCAGCCTATCACAAGCCTCAACAATGGCATCCCTACCGCCTTTTATAGCATCTAGATCAACACAGCCAATAATGGCTGGGATAGAAGTCGGATCTGATACTCCAATTAGATAGGCCGATCGCACTGCACGATCTACGATCTCCTTGATCAACATTGATACATGTATAGTCTCTTGGCCCACTTTCAAGGCATTTGATGATTGACCATGCTTTAAAGTATCCCCAATGCACGTGCTCAGAGCATTGATGCTATCAGTGATAAGATCAAGGCAATCGAAATAGGAATCATGGTTGATTGGGTCATTAGTGTTAATTGTAGATTGTAGTGAGGCTATCGTATGAGTGGCCACTTCACATTCTCTTACGCCGGGAGCAGAGTGGGAAAGAGTAAGGAGGAGGCAATCGATAGAGCTCTGTACCTATATATATGTATGTATGTATATATGTATTTGTGTATGTATATATATATGTATGTATGTATGTATGTATAATTGTATGTATGTATGAATGTATGTATATATGATAGTATGTATAATAGTGTATGTGTATATGTGTTTATATATTGCACATCTATGTTTAATATAATACATACAATGCGATACTTATGATATACACATATAGTGGATTGTGTACTACATATATCAATGCAGTATATATCAATATGGGGAAAAAATAATGACTGGATCAGTGATTGGTTAAAAATATTTGTAGTTTGATGTTATGGTAAATTCATAACTAATTAACTTGTATGTATAACACATCTACTATCAATCAAATACCTCCTAGTACATTCCTATTGGTCAACTATTCTTCATGATTTACGATTGGCTTAAACACTCACTCATAGCCAATAATACCTAATCTCTATCGTGGACTATACACACTCTCTCACCCTATCAAATAGGTACATGTAAATACATATACCAATGAGTAAAGTCACACGTGGACTTATTTATACGAACACACCCATATATATCTAGCCGATCAATCGTCAGAAAATGAATCTCATTATGATTTGCCATATATGATTTAGTAATATCGTTGCCCTGTTATAGGTATCTTTTTTTAAAAAAGGTTTAATCAAGCTATTTCTATATAAATATCCAATCACAAACCTGGCAGGCAGCTGATGCCAACGATAAAGTAGGTTTAGTCTCGGCCATATTAGGCAATGCATCAATTTGTCTTGTTACTGTGAGGAGTGATAAAGAACCAATAGCAATATCCTTCAACAACTGTATGGTTTCCTCCTTTTCTCTTGCGTTCGATTGGCCAACAATCACGTCCTCACCAGCACGCATTACCTCTTTAAAGCTTGTGTCATATTTGCCAATAGATTTGGCTAGCTGTATTGTATATTTAAAGTGAGAAAGAAAGTATAATGGACATTACTTACAAGACATTTTGTAAATCAAAACTACATTTTAAAATGATGTTTACCAATTTCCCGCCCAATTTTTAATAAAAATTTGTATGAAAATCATTATAAAAAACCAGGAAATCCATTGACAGACAAGTAAAACAGTTGTTATACAGGTATGCATATAAATTAAAATTATGTCAAATAATTGCCAGTAAGAGACAATACATGTAAATCCTTCCATTCGATATAAACCAGGGGAAATTTAAAATAAAACAATAGAACAGACACTCATAAATCTACCAATATTATCTTTTCAGAATAAGGTTCAACGTGTTTGTCTGAACCCGACTTGACCTGAATTACCATAATTGGGTTTGTAAATGAATGAAATTTTCACTTAAAACAGAAAAAGAATTAAGAATAGGTGTACGTACCCATTTAGTGGTCCATAACAAGAACAGATACACGGCGGACATATACAGTAATATATTGTACTTCTTTTTAGTGATGATTGGAAAATATCTTCATATATAATTTAAGATGTAGCCAAAACAACAATAACAAACGCTTCAATATTTATCTACATATTTCAAATATCAGGTTGTACGTTAATTGACAATTGGACTTGCTGAGCCACATTATTCTAAAAGAATAACTTCCACACCTATTAGATGGTAAAAACCATGGCGTTTTAAAATCATTTAGCTTGTACGGTTTAAAAACTCAGACTTGACATGGGAAAGTAATAGCAATACGTACCTACTCTACACAATCTCTTACCTGTGTGGGTGAACCACGTGATGAAGCGATCATGTCAGCAACTACCAAATTGAGATTAATCGTGGCCGTGTGAAGTTGCGCACTGGCATCTCCCGGAACCTCGGTATCACCCGATCCAAGGAATTGTTCTGTGTCCAGTCGAATAATTGCCTGAGGAAAGATTATGGATTGCAAATTCTCAGCAAGGCATTTAAACGCTCTTTGCCTCTTAAATTGAATAGTTTTAATTGAATAATTTTTTTAAAAAAAAAATTGAAAAGCAAAAGCCAAATAAAATTACGGTTTTTGGGTTAACAAGTCGTGTTGATTACAGTCATGGGAATAATTATATTTTAATTCCATCTCTATTTTTGGGTTTTTTTCTTAACTTTCGCAGTGCGACCAATTTTAAAAAGAAATTCAATGTCTAAAGATGTACTAATGTTCTTTGGCAATTAAATTCGTACGAGAATGCAGAATGGAGTTCTCAAATTATTAAATCAATTTTCCAATAATCATAGCAAAAGAATACATGTTAAATTTGTTAGGTCAAAAGATGACCAGACCCAAATATAGTCAGTGTACGATCGATCTGTTGACAGTGCCGGAGATGGGCAGATAAAATAATATTTATTCTTGACTGTTTATTGAAGCAATCATAAAAAGTAATTCCAAAGAAAGACATTATAAATAAAGATTAAATTATATTCGAAGCTAAAAGTATCGATTAATTAGCAATTAAAAATAAATAAATAAATTTGAATTAATGTGGCTTCGCATTCAGGGCGAACGCGAGTTGGAATCCACAGCAACAACATTAGCAAATCTAATTGGGCATTAATCAGAATATTTATTATTTTTAGTAAAAGTATTCTCATAATTGTTATTATTTATATTTATCCAAAATTCTTAAAAGGAAAAATATTGTAGACCTATGAATCGATTTTATCCTAATTTTTTACACTATAAGCGTTTTGGCGCAAAAATGCGACACTGTAGGCCGCTGAAATCATTAACATTTGATAAATCGCCCATTACTCGATAAAATTACTAGCTATACATTTCTAGATTCAATCATCATTTAGGAAAAAACTGAGAATACAAGATATAATGCAAATATATATTAAACATTTACGTAGCATACATACATACATATATACATATAAGAAAGGGAAAAACGGAAAAGTTAAAAAAAAAGAGAAAAATAAGCGAATCATAAAACAATAATAAAACAGCCAAGCCAATGAGAATACCTACCCTTTTAACATTGCGGAGAACATCTTCTATATCCCTCTGACCTGGTAATGACGCCACTACATCTAGTAATGTTTTCTGTACGTCACGGGCAGCCAATTGCAATCGGCTATTTCTCTGAGGGTCAGTGGGTGCTTGAAGGGCGTATTGTGCTTCACCGATTAATGATCCAGATGCTACCATAGTTGCAATTGTCTTATCTAATATCTCAATTTGCATTTTATCCTGTGTATATTCATGTGTATATTAGTGTGAATAGAGTAAAATTGGGTACATGTATGCATATATGGAGTATAAATAGATGGAAGCAACGGGTAATTGGGTATAGGGCAGGTAATAGGTAGGGGATGATAATGATAGGGACAACCAATCGATCTTCTCCAACAATTAATATAAACACATAAACACACATAACTTTGTTTAATCTGAAAACAAACTCTCAAATAGATGCAGAGATTTTTTTAAAAAAAACCATGGTGCAATTCATTATTCATGTTTTATATACAATACAGTACAATATAACACACTTTAAGATCATATAATGCAATGATACAATACAATATGCTAGAAAATATATCATATAGTCTAATATATATGATACAATGTTTGTTTTTCAGCCATTCATTTTCTTTAAAAAAATATATGTATATATCTGCCAACAATCCATCAACATTATACTTCTCCGCCCTTTTGATAAATCTTCAGCAAATATGTGCACTTATACACTATATCTTCAGAATAATTATCTTTCTAACCACATATACCTTACATACATAGAATGAAATAGGCGGCATAATATATGGTACAATATATTTGTATTTTGATCAATTATGTATAAACCCACTCATAAACCAACCATGACCCCCACCCAATTACCTTGCACATAAGGGCAATGCTCCGTGCTACCTCAACCATAATTGCCAAGGCATTGGCTGTATCTCTAGCTGCCATTCCGGTATGATTCTCATTTGGTAGTGTGGCAGCTGCTAGTAATTGGGCCATAGATGACCCAACTGTTTTGGCTATTGCCACCACTTCCAAGATTGCTGCCTCGCACTTAACCATGTCCTCCCTTACTTGTGCTTCTATTGGTCCAGCCTCAGATCGAACCTTATCAGCCATTAGATCAGTGACTAGTTTATTGATAATCTCTCGGGCAGCAGCAATCTCAAGACCACCGCATACCTCAGCTGCTTCTTCTTGTTTTTCTTGGAGTTCGGTTAGTGCAGCGGCAGCCGTGCGACTAATATTGTTCAGTTGTCTGGCAGCTGCGTGATCGCCCACTGTTGTCATAGCAACTTTGGCGGTTGCAACCAGCTTGGACCCAGGTGCAATCACCTGCTTAGCCTCCGTAACAAGGTTTAATTGGTTGGTGTGATGATTACGATCTTTAATAAAAGCCTTAGTAACCAATGCCATGTTAGCTAAAGTATTACTCATTAGTTTAGCTTGAGCCATTAGTTGCTGCTGACTGGCTGCATTTCGATTGGTCGCACTGGCATTAGTGGAGGCAGCAATTAACTGTACGCACACCTGGTAGGCCTTTTTGATTGATAGTTCAAGAGATCGTAACCGTCTTCGCTTGAAGGCATCTTGAGATACAAGTTGAGCAATGGTTTTCAGCTCAGTAAGTTTGGTAACGTCACCCTCCAGTCCCTGTGCACACGTATAGGGTTAGCATGTGTCTCTCTCCCTCTTCTATTTAATATGCATCCATGGCATCTATCCAGGGACTGTTACTTCCCCTGTATTTCCCGTGGGTATGTATCATACAACTGGCTCATTATTAAGCAGGCCATCACTTAATGCTATTGTTTTTTATCCAATCATCTGCCTTTATAATAATTATCTATTAGAGTGGTAATGAACGCTATTAGATGTAGTATACTTATTAATTACCTGACAAGCTGCCACCAGGGATTTGGACGCATCAATCAACTCCTGCTTGCTATCGTCATTCTGTCCCTCCGCATCACTTATCATAGCACGTGACAGTTCGTCTACCTGACCAATAATACCTAAAACCTGTATACAAAATGGCGTCATAATTATGAAAGCAACTTGTTCTTGTCAAGTTATAATTCAGGACTTGGCATGATTGGCCCGTTAAAAAATAAATTTGAAAAATAAAATAAAACATCAAATGTTACGAATATGTATAGTATTTAGTCAATTTTTAGTCTATAAGCGTTAGTTTTGGGTCAAATTTACCCTCCCTTACTCTTTATTTTAGGTGGACTGATTGGATTGGTAACCTTGATAACTAAATACAAAAAAACATTTCTATTGGCTATAAACAGTAGATTTAACAATATTTATGAAAGAATAGAATATTCAAAAAACATGAGTGCATGTGTATATCTATAAGTATGCGTGCATGGTAGTACAATAGTATGATAGTAGAATAGTATGCATACCTATCCTATACGCTTCTTATTGTAACAATGAGCTAGAGAATATATGTAAGTGATTATCTTACAAAGAGATATATTGTGATATTGGTGTATCTATATTTGTATATGCCTGTATACATACCCATAGGTCTTCATTGGCATTTAAATATATCTATTAGACTCATTTATTGGTACACACTTATGTACTTCTATATAAGTGTAATTATATTCTGTCTATATGTAGACAGTTTAATATTTATACAAGCCAATTAAAAAAACTGTTGAAAGTAAAAAATATAAAGGAAGCAATACCACCAGGTAGGGAGCTATAATATATATATATATATGCACCTATATACATACAAACATATAACATCTACATATACATGTACATACATACCTATATATATACAACTATATATAAACCCACATATATGCCTGAATACATAAGAACATAAAAACATAAGAACATTAATGGCACACCTATACACACATAGACACACATACACACTTCCATACATACCATCTCCTTATCGTATATATCCAGGGTCATGACACTAGCCTCAATCTCATTGGCTAAGGACTCATAGGTAAGATCATCCTCAATCGCCTCTCCTCCATTTCTAGATCGCTGTACTAGATTTGCTAAAGCAATCTTAGTCTGCATAGATTAGATCATAGTTAGAGCTAGAGGTGTGGTGTAGTATGGTAATACTATAATTATTAAATTTACTTTTATTGAATTATAATCGCAAGAAATCTTGATTGTTATTTGCCAACATTATCAATAATAATGGATTAGTAGATCATCCTTCCACTTACTTTCTTTTATTTTTTAATTTAGTATTACACCATTCAATCAAACTGTTCACATATATATAGCATTTCCGATTTGTGGTTTTTCATTGCGAAGTTTTTAAAAAATTTGTCCTATATCACACTATACCAATAGAATTACCAAAACAATTATTTTTCCTGAAAAAACAACACCACAATAACTCAGTTTTTCCCTCTATCTTTCACTCTTTCAAACTTATTATAATTACGTGGTGTTTTCAAATAATAAATATATGGAAGCAAAATTTGTATAGTTGAAAAAATCCACGGCCAATTAAAAAAATAATCCCAATAAAGAATACATCAATCTCCAATCCATCTTTAACTTTAAAATATTTAAAACACACACCTTTCCCGCCAAAAGCTCTAATTCGTCGGTAGCATTTTTATCATTACAGGCACTCTGAGCTGATTCGTTGAGACCATTTATGGCACTCAATAAAACCTTAGCGATCTGTACTAGCACATCCTGGCACTGCATATGATTGATGACTGCGGCTAGAACTTTAGTGCAAGTATACATCTGGCTGGTAGCCAAAGCTGCCGCCTTGGCAGCCTCTATCACCTTGGTCTGTGCTATTGGGTCATCGGCCCGATTTGCTACTACCTTGGCTGACCCGTTTAGCAAGGCTGCGGCAGTGACTACAGCGCGGGCTAGATCAATTAGATCAGTTTGCATTTTATCATCTACATCTCTTTCCTTGGGTATAGTCTGAGAGGGCGGTAGAGTTAGATGGCGTACTTAGTGTATGATATGATCTTTTATTGTAATAGGTTGATAATGCCTTATATTTTATGTTGGGATAGTTTAGTATAGGATAAGTGATGCTAAGATGTGATATAATATAATACTATAGAATACCACGTTATACAATACAAAACAATACAATACAACATGACATAATTTAACATAATATAATTTAATATCATACAAAACAATATAGTACAATATAATATAATACCATACAAAATAATATAATATAATATATTGCAATATAATATAATGTCATAATAATAAGATAATATAATACAATACAATATCACATAACACGATGCAACATAATATAATATACTAATATAATACAGAAAGATATATTATCTCTCCGGCCCTATTGCTCTACCTTTTTGCCTTTGTCAAGCCACCCCACCCTAACTTACCATAATAAGGTCTTTGGTATTAGCTCCCATAGCATTGGCTGCCATGATCAAGTCCTTTCTCTCCATTTTTGTGTCCGGGCTAACTGCATGTAGTAGTTTACACGTGGCATCCGCTAGATTACGGGCAGACTATGACGACATAGGAGACGTATAAGATAACTATATTGGTTAGGTCATAGTACGTGACTTTTATTTTAGAATAAATGGTTCCTAAATTTACATTAAAATAATGTTCAATTTTTTAAAACCCCTACTCAATTATACCATTTAGTTAAAACGTTAAAGTGAAAAAGACACCAATAATATACAGTTTCCTAAAGTCATCATGAATAATTATGATTTACTCTACATTTGATCACAAAACTATGATATTGCTTTGATTAATCGCAAAAGCCACCAATACATGCATAACTAAATAATATATAAATCAGATTAGATTAGTACATTCACTTACTAATAATAATGTTTCAGTCTCGTCCTCATCCTGTGCCAACGCAGCCAATAATTTAGCTCCTTTAGTTAACTCAGAGATGTTGCTATTGGATTAGAAGAAAGGAGATTAGCCTTTTAAAATAATTATAGTTAGGGCCAATATCTTCTTACCACAAGAAAGTTCGTATCTATGGCTTGCTATTTGTAATTGACACATTATATTCTAAAACAACAGACCATCAATTCTTACTTTTCATTTAATGCTTTAACACATAATTGTAGATCATTTAGATTAATTACTAAAAATTAATTTTCACTCGAATATTAACCAATGGAATAGTCGGATAATTTGCCCAAACACATACAAAGCAGATTTTTTTAACCCTAATCAATATAATAATTATTTAACCATAAATAATTAAGTTTCTGCAATACAAAATAAAATAACATTTTCCTCCACATTCCATCTAAATAGCCCCTTATTTCTCATGCACTAGATTGTTTTCAAACATATATATATATATATATGTGGGAACACCATTGTATATCTATCCTGGCCTCTCTATCCGACATTTTAAGACCAAAGCCAAAATAGGATAAACCATATATGGTAATAACCACCTGGTCATTGAAACCACTGCCGATCCAGTAGCCAATAGATTCTGTTGATCCTTCTCTGATGAGGTCAGCAGCATAATATTAGCGGTAGTGGCACATAAAGCAGCTAACTGAGCACTGACATTTTGACAGGCAATGTCTTGAGCCTGTTGTTTCCATTGGATGGCAGTGGGGTTGTTACCAAGGGGTGGGAGGGAGGTGGGAGTGTTGAGATCACCATTACAGTTATTCACTGTGATATGCCCTGATTGGATGTTACCTTGCAGGGAGGAATAGGCGGTTGCGATACTTTCCTGTGACTGTAGGCCAATCACAGGTTAGTGTTTATAATAGGTATATAAGTATATAGGTGTATAGGTATATAAGTATATAGATATATAGGTATATAAGTATGTAGAGGAGTAAGATAGATAGATAACACATGTTCTTAAGGTTCTAGGCATCAACCAATACAAACATTAGCCTTATTGTATAATATAGGACAGTAGAGCACAGTTTTGACTTATCTAGCATACCAATACATACATACCTAATATATACTTATATATAGGTATTAGCTACTATAACCTACCTTAGCTATATCCTCCCTGCCCTGAGTAATGGCCAATCTATTGCCTCTTGTCCCAGACATGACGTCACTTCCACCAATCATCTTCGGACCCCTATTGTTATGTTTGGCTGCTGATCCCTTACCACCCACCGCTCCCACCAATCCTATATTAGTGGTGTTGGTTCGGCCTAAAGTACTACTCATATAGTTTAGCGTGGTGCCTTTTAAACCAGTAATATTGTCAGTATAGGGACTGTACATGTCTTCGTCTATTGGCCCACATTCTAGTGTTTTCTTTTTTCTAACTATAAAATCTATATACCCGGCTATAAGGAGTGATATTGCTTCGCCCTCATTGGTCTCCATTATAAAGTACGAATCAGAATAGTCCCCCAAGTCCAACATAAAACTGTATATGTGTATAGGTAGGATTAGAGTTAGGTAAATAGGTAGATAGATGGGCAGGTAGATAGGTGAATATCTTACATAAAATCTTGAAATAGATCAACTAAAAATTTATTGGGTAGTTATCACTAGGAAAATAATCTACTATAGTAATAAGTAAATTAAAAAGAAACATAATAAGGTCGGTAGGGAGGGGAGGAAAGGTCACGAGCAGCAGAGATATGTAAATGTAAAGTTATAATGGTAGGTAGGATAATAGTGTATATGATAATATGCTTGATAGTATGTATTTATAATAGTATGATAGTATGTACGATAGTATACAGGATAGTATATATGATAATATATATGAAAGTATATATAATAGTATGTATGCAACATCTATACCTAGTAGATATCTTAGAATGTATATATATCTAGATCTATTTACTATCTAATCATATATACCTATGTTGTGCAGCAGCCCATCGTTTGATCGCAGTGAGTGGCCAAGTATTGATCACATTTCTAGAGATCTCATCTAATTGAACGATACGATCACGTGATATACCTAGCAACATAGGGATGGACCTATTGCGATCGGCGTTTTTCACCTTAACTAAAAATAATGTCATGCCATAGGTCCGTAGGGATCTACATAGCTGGATATAGCGATACTTGGCGTTAATCTGACTCATTCCTACTAGTTTACTGTGCTCTAAAAAGATTCGCTTGGCAATATCTTTTATCCGGAGGTGTTCATTGGGTAGATATAGATGGAGACTGGTCATTGTGGTAGTTGATTGGTTAGTTAGTAATAAAATATATAATAGGGTATATAATAGGGTATATAATAGAATATATTAAATTTGTTATATAATGTTATATAATAGGGTATATAATAGGGTATATAATAAAGTATATAATAGAATATACAATAGGGTATATATTAAGGTATATAATAGGGTAAATAATAGGGTATATAATAGGGTATATAATAAAGTATATAATAGAATATACAATAGGGTATATAATAAGGTATCTAATAGGG
>NAOQ01000453.1:0-28842 GCA_002751075.1 Ichthyophonus hoferi
GGAATAGTTTTCATGACAAGAGCCTAATTCAATCTTGATGAAATGGATTGGGCAATACCAAAGCCAAGCTCAATGAAGTTAGATTAATGAGGGCTGATTCAATCTTGATGAAGCAAGCAGTTCGACTAATAACAAAATTCAATTTGGATGATGTAAACTTTCAAGAGCCTAATTCAATCTTGATCAACCAATAGCTAATTTACGCCAGATGAAGTATGTAGATAAACCAATCAACTAAGGTTTATTAATCTCTATACAAACTATACACTTGTAAATTTATACAAGTAAAGTTTACTAACAAGAGGAATTTTACATATTACAAGAAGAGTTTTTATACAGTATATTAGCAAGAGTTGTTTTAGTTGTGTAAAGCTATTATACTAATAGTCATAGATTTACTTATGCAAGACATATCTAATAAAGTTATTGCTACATCTTATACTTAAGATATTTTCTAAATAAAAATACAACATATGCTGACACCTGCCATTAATTAGGTTTTTGAAGGTATAACATTATAGTAATGTATGACCAGGTTATTCACACACTGGATAGATCTTTTTTCTGCTATTGTTTCCTATATTCCTAAAAAAACTGTATCTGAATTTAAAATTTGCTGATTAGTGGGAGCAGAACATTGTTAGTAAGGACATAGCCCTACCCAGGGACAACAGCCGCATTTTTCTGGAAGTCAGCCAGTTTTCAAAGCTGAAATGATAAAGTAGTTGCTCATGAAGTTGGAAGGAGGGGCTCCCAAACCAATCACACCTCTCCCCATTTCCAAAAAAGAGTCCTTCTCAAGAAATTAACATGGGCTCAACTATGTCATGTGGGCTAGGTGCATCAAGAACAAGTTACTGGATTCTATGTGCCTACAGGCAATAGAGCATGAGCCAGCTCTCCAATAGGTGGGTAACCCAATCAGAGTGACTTCAAAAGAAGCAACAGCTAAACATAATCTCTATGCCTAAGTATTGATAGAGCAATGCCTGATAGTAGGTTGGAAGCAAAATCAATTTGCTTCCTACACATGGAGGGGCATAAAGAGTCAGTTGGATGGCAAAGATACTGCCTAACAGACTACCTGCATGTTGGAATATTTTAAAACATATTTGAAACCCATAGAAAGTGGAAATGAATATATTGCAAGAGTAGTAGCAGCAAACAAAAGATTCAAAAGAACAATTATGAAGCAACATGGCCAAGCTATTGTCACCAAGATGATCTTTGACCTGCAACCATCATGACACAGAGAACAAGTCAGGGCCTTCCATCAAATTATTAGAGGTTGTGGTACACTGAACGAATTGAGTGAAGTTATGACAGCATATATCAAAACAAAATTGACTAGGAAGAATGGAAGTCAACAGAATTTATGGGATACCTACACAGACTTAGTGTGGGTTTCCTCAACAATGAGTCTGCCACATGTGACATACACCAGGGATTACACTCAATGAGTCAGTGTCCTATCATACAGAGACTTAGCAAACTCAACCAACATACATACCCATTGTTTTAATACTTCAACCCATACAAGTGTTAGGCTGAATAGTTCATGATGTCTTGAACAAAAATATTTATTGCTTATGTAGCATTGAACCTCTAAAAGTTCAGTAGCATTTAGAATAAGGTATGAATCAATAGCTAGGAGTTTAAACAATAATTAATGACAATTGATAAATTACATGATGTCACCAATTTTATTTAATTAAGACTAGATTCTCAATGCAGTCTAGAACTTAAATTTGCTGTGGTTTCAAATAGTGTTTATCATCTGGGATTTAATCACACATAGTGATTAATGATATAAAACGTGATACACAGCATCATCCCTTTACATAATCATTGAATAATCGGTTGCAGACAACATTTTAGGTAGCAATTAGGTTGAATATCTATTCAATAATATGTCAAACTTAAATGCTTATTCCTTGATCAATGGGAATTTACCTAAACCAACAATTATATAAACAGTAATTACATATTTAGTCAGAATTATGATCACATAGAGTTGCACAATAAAGTAGCATACATAATATTTATCCATTACAATAAGTAGTTATTACTGTGAGGATGAAAGGTATACCTACTATTATTACCTCATAAGTCAAACGAAAAACTGTCATTGTATCTACAATGAAATTTGAATCCATAGGAAAGAAGAAGCAATAGGTATGATTATCTTCTGACACCAGTACAAAGAAAACTTCAAAAACCTTTTAGAGAAATTAACATTAGTTCAAGTGAACCACAAGAGGGACATCATATGTCCTTAGACAGTGAAGCCAAATTCACAACAGAGAGTATAAATTCCAACATGACACCCATTACCAATCAGGTCAAAAAACAAAAGTACAAGACTTTCAAGAAAGGAGAAGGAACATCTTGAGGAACAAAACGCTAAGCAACACTCAGAGAACAAAGATGCTGGCAACTTTCACAAGTGCAATAAAGGAAAGAAACACTACAAGACAGCCTAAACAATAGGAGATAATAGCTTTTAGGTAGCCACAGGCTACATAAATGGAGAAGGCATTGAAGGGGCGGACCCAAATGTAAGTTTTGTACTAAATAGTGTCTCATCTAGGCACCTTCACCTCAGAAGGGAGGACTTCATCAATTTTATCCCATGAACATTCTATGTATGTTGGGTAAATGGACAGAATAGCATGACTTTTGGATCTGGTAGCATATGGCTAGCTGTTAGAGTAAGAAAAACAGTAAATGAGCCCCATTAGATTAGAGAATGCATTGTTGGTGCCAGATTTAAAGGTAGGCCTATTATAAATTCCATCTTTGAAGGGAAAAAGCATCACAACTGTGTTTAAAAATGACACAGGAATAGGCTTCTAGAAAAGAATAATTGTGATGACAGAAACAAGGAAGAATGACATAACCTACAGGTTGGATGCTCTAGTAATCCCACCAGAAGAAGTAGGGAGTAGCAGTTGTCAAAAAGGACCAACCTCTACAGACCAGGAGATTAAGATGGTAGTTAAGAAGCAGACTCCTACTAAAACTGTAGAACCAGAAGCTCATGTAGGCCTAATGGCTTATGAGATTTTTCATTCCAGATTTATGCATCCAAATTCAGCTGACATGCCCCTAGCATTGGCAACATCAAATAGCATGGTGTTGAACAAGAAAAATAGAAACTGTGGAATCTGCAGTATGTCTAAAGTGAAAAGGATTCCATACCCAGAGAGAATGAACTGAACAACTAAAGTATTATGAAGAGTACACTCAAACTTAGCTAGACACATGGGCAGGTCCTACTCTGACTTTCAGTATGTAGTAACAAAGACAGATGAGTACTTACATTATGTCAAAGTGGATCCACTCAGGAAAAAATCCCAAACATTTAAGGTTCTTAAAAGATACCACACCTATGCTCCTACCATGCATGACAAGCCTAGGGCCATCCTGGTAACTGACAGTGGAACTGAATATTTGAACTCAAAATTCTCATCATATTTGGAAAAATTCAGAATCCATCATCAAACCACCATCCCTCATTATCCTGAGCAGAATGGTCACAGTAAAAGAATAAACCAGACATTGTTTGCAATGAAAAGGAGTGCTAGAATAGAGAATGAATTTCCTCAATATTTTTGGGACAAAGCCACTAAGTCGGCAGCTTTTATATTGAATGTGCTGCCAATGAAGTGTCTACTGAAATCAACACTACCATGGGACTTACGGCAATTATCAACTAAACGTTTTAGCCAACTCAGAGCTTATGAAAGCAGATGCTACTATAATAATGGGACTTCTAATAAGATGGTATCCAGAGGAAGGAAAACAGTAATGCTGGGATATCAAGAGTAAACAGATATTAATCAGTAGGGACATCAACGTTTTAAAGATATGTTTTTCCTATGCTAAAACACCGTCAGAACTTTCTTCTTCCAGACCATGAGGATAAACCCCCAAGAAGAGACAAAGCTACCAGTACAGCTAAAGAGGTCCCATTACCTACACAACATTATCTGCTTTCATTGAAGGAGCCCCAGAAGTATACGTCAACTTTAGGGGAGTTGGGTAAGGAAAAATGGGGATAAGGAGATTGAAAAATCAAGAAGGGATGAAAAGGAGCCAGAGAATAATTAAAATATGGAAAATGAGAGGAGAAAAAGCCAGTGAGAAAACATTGGCACATCTCCATGGAAAAGCACGTATGAATCCTCCATTACTAGATCAAGTATCAAGTCAGAGATACCAACCAAAATAACACCTTGACACATGCAACATACTCAGCCACATATGCCAATCTATATGGTCAAGCTGCATCCAAGTCCGTCTGTGTAATTATGAACTCCCTTTAATAGGTCATACCATTGACTTAAGCGGTAAATAACTATTAATAGTTAGGTGCAAACTCAGATCCCGAAATCATGGATTACACATTTTTTTGTACCAACCAAAATTAGGTATACTGAATCAGATTTAGTACTATCAGTCTCAAGTATATAATGCCATAGAAGGTCTCACACAAGGGACCTGGAAAATAAAAAGAAAATAAATGAAAAATTGATTAAATAAATGATTTTCTTGTTTGTCTATTATGACTCGTCTTGGAAAGATTGAACAATTCAAAAATAAGAAAATTGTTATTACATTAACGCCAAGAGTGGCGAACAGGATTTCGAGGATATCAAAGAAAACCAGAGTCATGGTACCATTATCAGACTCTGCAAATCAAGAAAAACCAGCCTATACCGAAGTAGCGACCAAATGCTTTTTCTCCCAGTCGATTGTGGTCAACATTACACAATTGTCTTCATCAATAAGTTCTAGTAAAGACTCAAGTACTTCATCTATTAAATCTTCCGATTCAACTAGTGATGGACACATTACAGATGTAAGCGAAGCATCCTCTAGCAGTTCTTTCAGGCAATTCCTTATGGAGAAGCATTGATAAGCTAAGCAAGGAACCATTGTTAAAACCATTGTGGGTTTTTAACATTAAGAGGGACAGTCAAAAAAACACTACTAAATACAAGGCATGACTTGCAGTGATGGGAAGCTGATAGTTGGAAAGCTTAAACCATTTTAACATATAGTTCCCAGTTTTCTCCTTGACCATTATACGTCTTCTACTAACCCTGGCAGCATCATGGAGCTTGGAGGTTACAATAGATATTGTGGAAGCTTACTTAAATGGTTAACTGGAGGAAAACATATGCATACATTAGCCAGAAGGCTTTAAAGACTCTGAATTTCCACCCAGGGTGTGCAAGCTTCAATGATGGCTATATGGACCAAACCAATTTGTATAACCTGATAGCGCACCTTAGCTGCATTTTTGGCTACAGTGTATCTTTTCTTGACCAGTTATGATCCATGCCTATTTGTATCTCATGGCATACTATACTTCCTTGTCATACTTGTCCATATTAATGACATGTTAATTGTTTCTGACAACAACTATGTTTTACAAAGGTTAATCAACAGTGTAAAAATAAACAATTCGAAACAAAGAAGATAAGATTTCTAGCTGAATTGAATACCTGGAATATCAAATTTTGAAAGATAATCAGGGAACCATATACTTAACCCAAGGGGGATGCATCAAGAAAATGTTAATGTCATAGAACATGGGAAGTATTAAGTGAATCATGTCTTTAACAACTCTAAATCACGTATCAGACCTAGATAAGACACAGAGTCAACCCCAAGGTGTGACATCAGGGCATACCAAAAAGCAATGGGTTGCCTTTTACGAATATCCCAATTACCTAGGCCAGATATAGCCTTTGCAGCCATCTATCCAGAATGTTTTGCACCTAATCCATCTGAATCTTACTGGAAAATGGTATATCATTTGATGGAATACTTCAACATATTCCAAGACATAGGATTGGCATACCACAAATCACCTTTAGAACTAAAGGCATGTGTAGATGCAGACTTTGCAAGAGATAAGGCTACCAGCAAATTAACAACGGGATTGATACTGTTTCTAAATGTCAGAATCTTTGCTGTTAACTATGTCGATTCTGCATCACTGTCCATAGACATGTGTTGTCCCTCTTTTACTTAATTTGATTTTGGAATTGTAGTAATATCAAATTCATCCACTATCCTTGTCATTTGTGTCAGAGGAGAATTGCGCGTGTTGCTTTTTCTTTCTTTCTATAAATCCTATTTTACCTGTAGTTTCTTGTGGCAGTCTTATGTTTGACTCATGCAGAAGTAGAAATTGAAATATCTCCTCTCTTAAGTGTCATTACTACTTCTTACATTGGGCCAATATTATGTATGTTTCTTTACTGCTCTACACTATGAACTCAGGATCCAGACTAAGTCTGTGATTGTTGACTATATAGTTGTTGGCTCAGGTCAATACCAGTTGGACATGTAGCAAACGTTTGAGATAAGCATTATCTAATAGAAATCCAACCTAACTGTTATCTAACATGTTGTCAGCAACATATTCACTGATGATTCAAAGGATTATTTTGGAACTTAGTTAACGTAAGGTGTTATCAACCAGTTGCCCAATGATTATCAATGGATTATTCTGGATGCTATGTATCACATACCTATTATCAGTGACTATGTGTGATTAAATGCCAATAACCAACACTATCTTAAACCCTGTTAAATTTAGGTTCTAGACTGTACTAATTAATGATCTAGTCCTAATTAACTATAATTAATGACATTATGTAATTAATTAATGTCTAACTCTTAATTGCTGACTGAAATCTCATTATAAACGCTATTTAACATTTAGAGGTTCAATGTTACATAAACAAGAAGTATTTTTATACAATACATCATGACCTGTTTGGCCAAACACTTGTAGGGGTTAAAATACTTCACCACTAAACGACACACCAGTGGCATGGTGAAGCAAGAAACTGTCAATAATGACGTATTCAATTAAAGAGGCAGAATATATTGCACTCACTGCAGCTGTTCATGAAATTGTAAGGACTTCTAGTTTGTTATAAAGTGTTGGTATTCAGACAGTTCCGATTCTTGTCTATGAGGACAATTAATTAACAATTCAAATCTTAAAAAACAATGAGATCACCAAAAACACAAAACACATCTGTGTAAAGTATCACTATTTAAGAAGGCCATTAAAAATGGGGATATTGACATCAAACCAATCTCAACAGATGGCAGGAAAGCAGGCATCCTCACCAAGGATTTAGTCTCTGCTAAATTCATGATTGCCTTCTGAATACTAACCTTGAATTAGTAAGTAATATACTCACAGGTATGCAGGATGTAGAGGGATTGTTGAAATATGTTAGCCTTTACAAATGTTTGGTCAAATACTTCATTATGTCTTGTACAAAAATTCATATTGTTCTTATATCAATGAATCTCTATATGTTAAGAAGCATTTACAATAAGGTTTTAATCAGTAATTAAGTGTTAGATGTTAATCAATGATAATTAGTTAATTCAATGGTGTCACCATTCATAGTCAATTAAAATTAGATGTTTAATGCGGTTTAGAACGTAAATTTGTTATGATTTTTTATGGTGTTGGCTATTTGTATTTAATTTCACACCTAGTGATTGATGATATATATATATAATACATAGCATCCAGAATAATCCTTTGAATAATCGTAAACAACTGGTTGATAACAACTTATGCTAAGTAAGTTCCATAATGATCCTTTAAATAATTATTGGACAATATGTCGCTGGCAATATGTTAGATAACAGTTAGGTTGAGTTCTTATTTGATAATATGTTAATCCAAAATGCTTATCACAGGATCAACTGGTATTGACCTAAACCAAGAACTATATAACCAGCAATCACAAACTTAGTTTGGATCCTGATTACATAGAGCAGAACATTAAAATTAAGTATAATATATTTGTTTGTTTAAATAGTAGTAATGGCCATAAAAAAAAGAGAAACTCTAACTCCTTCTGACCAATAATCAAGTGTAAAACTACCACAGCAACAGTGTTCAAACTGGGATCCCTAGAAAAGAAAAAGCAGCATGTACCGTTATCCTCTGACTCAAGTGAAGAGGACATATTACGACAAGTCCAGTGTCTACTGATGTTAAAGAGGGACATCACATGGCCATAGATAGCAACGCAGAATCTACTTCAAACAGTGAAGATTATGACAAAATACAATGCAAATTACTTGATAAATCATTCCACTTGAGTCTCATTAGAAGAATTTTATTAATAAATCAGAATAGACTATTTACATATTGAATGTTTAGTTTCAGTTTGTCATAATATATAGCAAGTAGGGTGTCATTCGACTAAGAATATTGGTTTTGTTTTTATGTCTTACCATGATTTGTGTGTGGGTTTAGTAATAGTACAGCACATTAGATTCTGCTTGCCTACAATCGTGTTTAATAAGAAGAACGGCATAGTGATCAGACATTAATCAATTCAGTAATTAATTTTTAGAACACTACTGTAGAAGTTCCTGAAACTATGGGGTGATTTCTTCAATCTAAAATCGATAAGATCAGGTTTGTGGTTTTGGGAATGTTTCCACATAAAGTAATGAAATTCTAATGATAAGGAGATGTATCCATAAATGGCAAAAGGCAAGGCTTGAAACTTGTCTAATTTTTCACTACTCTAACCTATATATTTAACCCTCAAATCCTCAGTTGAAATAGGATATGATTAGTTAATTACTGAAATAAGGCATATTTTTCAAAGAAAAGATGGTTAAGGGTATTCTCTATAGAGCAAGAATATGAAAATTGAAAGTAAAAGAGAAAACTAAGCATTTACTTACCATAAAACACTCACATATGGCTTTATCAAAAAGAAGACTAGAATTATATTTACGTCAGGCTCTAATGACAAGACTAGAACTATAGAAACAATTATGTTGTAGTTAGGCAGCAGCATATTAGGATTGTATTTCTGGTTAGTCCAATGTTTTAGATTCTCATTTGGTACTCTTGCATTGGAAAATTCTATTGGCCAGACCTTGAACTCAATAAAATAAACCTAATTAATAACAAGTTGAAACTTATGATTAACTGTTAGAGTAAGGAATATGTATTTAATTTGCATTTTTTTCTTTTTGTATCTTTAATCATCTCATATTAAATATAGCATATTTACACAATGACATTGCTCATAACGAATCTAGTAAATATCCCGTGAGGCTCTGCTTGTCTTTAGTAATGTTATAAATTTTGAGGTGCAGTAAAATGACCACAGCTTCATCAATTGAGTGGCTACCTAACTCATTGAGCAATAATAAATTAGAACTATCTTGTGAAAGCTGTTAAAATTTAGTAGCCATATTTCAATCTAAGTTAAGTCAGTGCTTTTATTTTAAAGATTTAGCTAGACCTAACTAATGTTTAATAGATGAGAAATTACCCTTAGATTTGATAATAATAAAGACATTGGGATTTAGCTTGGTCTAAGAAGTTACTTTAAGAATTGGTAACTTTGTCTCCAAAGTGTTGTTCACATTGATCAATAGGTAATAACCTCATGAATAGAAAATTGGCATGGATGACAGGTTTGTCTAATACTGCCTTTCCCCTAAGTAATATACCAAAAAGAGACTAACATTTAGTCTAAGTTGAGGACTAGGCCCATCATGCTAATAAACCTAGGAGAATTCAGTTAGCTGGGCAACCAGGATAGATATCATTGTTGTTGGCTGAGGACTCAATAAAATTGCCAAGAGATTTAGTAAAGCATTTTTTTTTATGGGTTAAAGATGACTATGATGTCATTATTTGCAGACTAGGTTATTTAGGACTGGACGCCAAGTTGTGCCAACAGACATAAGGATTGCTGTAACTCCTTTTAGTAGTTGAATGAATATATACTTATTGTTAAAAACTGCGGGACATGCCTTAGGCAAGATTCCCAAGCAGTGAGTTATTTGGACCCAAAACATATTATCTGAAATGACTTATTATATAGAGGCTGGATAGCTGGTATTGGTTGGTTCAACCTTGATTGACATTCTTGGATGGACGTTTAGCACCAATCTAATATGGGCTCTGATTGGCAAGCCTAGACTACATTAACTATTTTTTTAGATTACATATGCGATAGTAGTTGCTAACAAAATACACAATGAAGCCAATAAAGAGTTGTTATAAAATAACAAAGATAACACACACAATCTCAATACAGTAACAGTTTCCTAATCTATACCACATTAGCTAAATCTAAAACATCCTCCAAAACCATTACAAATACAAGGTCTATTCTAGATTAATTTACATTTTCAGAAAGTTAAGTACCCTTCAATTATTGCTAAGAATAAACCTAATATCTGTTATACGTAATTCTATTTGATATACAACGTTCCTCTCTACTGCTAGTTGATATAGGTATTTATTACTGGGTAAGTAATAGGTTAAAACTCTTGTAAGTTCTGCCTGTAGTACACACAATTGTTTTGGGTTCCGTAATGCTTTAAGCTTCTTACCCCGCAACTAGCAATGCTTGCAATACCCGCAATCTAAATCACTAAGATTTCAGATGGGCACTATACAAGTATCTGTTATGATCTGTAGTGATCTATGTAGACTCGTATTTGGGGTCAAAGGGCATGTGCTGATCCTCTCCCGGTGTTACCCATTACTCCATACCATTAACCTCTAGACTGGTAGTAATGTTGTATGCCTCTGCGAGTTCTTTTGAAATCTGCTCAATGTTTTAATTCGAAGAGAACTGTATCAGGAGTTTCTATTTTATTTTAATAGCTATGAGCCCTAACTTATTAGCAGTTGCTGCAATTGTTTTATCTTTCTATCTGGTGATAGACTAGCTAAGAGGTTTTTGTTTCTGTAAAGTCATACTTATCATGCATTATTAAGTCATATAATTAGCTTTATCTACTACAACTTATAATATGGATCTAGGGAAAGCCCATACAGGCTGGTCATATAATTGTTAGATCAGGTCAAAAGTAATTGACCATATGATAATCCTTTGACTTTAATATATTGCTAAATAGGAACTCAGTATGACTGTTCTAAAACATGTTTTTATAAACAAATCATCTAGTAACTATACAAAAGATCATTTAGGAACTTGCATAGCACGTGTGTATCATCAATCACTAGGTGTGTAATTCAAATACTATGACCAACATTATTTAAAACCACGGTAAATTTACAATTTAGACTACTCTAACCATCTAGTCCTAATTTAATACAACCAGTAAAATCATTGAATTAATTAAATATCATTAATTAATGTGTAGCTCTTAATTACTGATTAAAAACTTCATTTAAAATGCCTCTTAACATACGGAGGCTCAACGCTAAATAAATAATAAGTAGTTTGTACAAGACATAACAAAGATTTTGGCTAAACTTTTGTAGGAAATGAGATACTTTGACAATATCCCCTAATGGTTTAATTGTACCAAGATTGACTAGCTGAGCTGGCCTTTTAGTAAAGAATCTAATTAATATATTTTTACCACTGAAGAATTAAAAGATACAACATAAATAATCAATAATTCATGAAAAAAAAATTTTTGATTAAGTTTTAACAAATATAGATATATTTTTACATGTCTGAAGCAGTAAATATTGATGACTAAGAATGGAAAGGAATGCCCTTCTCAGGGTATCAACGTCATTTCCATATATTTGTTCTGATGTTATGTAATTTAGGTTGACAAACGCTAGGTCATTATCTGTTGAATATCTTAGTCTCTTGATTTTGCCCTTATGAGTGGATAAAAATGTTGTGTTCAGATTGGTCAATCTGAATGTGGTGTAAAAAATGTGCATAGCTCTTGTGTAGGGTTTCTAGAATATTAAGTGTTTGGTTATTGGTAGGCTCAATGGACATGTTATGATAATTAAAAAATTCCTAGACAATTCAATTTCATAGTTTTTGTGGGTTACACTGAAAGTTGTTTGATTTAGTATGTTCATCATATACTGCATAATGATGACCACTTAGGCATTTGTAGTTAATCACGTATCATGATTAAAATGTGTTTCAATGCTAACACAAATAGCATTTTTTATACTCATTAGAGAGTTCTAATTAAGAGTTGGGTAGTGTTTGGCTAACTATTGTATATTAACCATTTCTAATATTTAAATCTAGTAGAATATGATAGTAGCTTGAGGATAGTTAAGTAAGAGCTGCCTGTTGATGTGCCATATGATTGTCACTGCTAACACTAATGTTGTAGTAATATGATAAACCAATACTACCCTAATTTATTTTATTCATATAATAATAAAAATATAATGATATATAATATTGTAGTTTTCACCTTGCTAATAAAATGTTCTACAAGGATCCAATAATACTGCTTACTGAAGGCAAGTCTGGATATCATCTGATTGGCGTGGTATCATAATTGGTTTTGTCATTGGTGTAGACCTTGTTAATCCTATGATTATGATAATTTACAATCATAAGGATGATTATAAAATTGTAATTGTAACACAAGCTTTAAATATTAAATTATATTTTACCAATATATTTGATTAGGAACTAAATTCAATTTTATATAATCTTTGTTTGATTATATAAAATATGACTCTCACGCACATAGTTGTTTAATAATAAGTCTATATTTAGTGTGAGGTTATTATGTACAATGTACAAAAGCTATTTAAGTTTTACTGTAGGGTAGACATACCGCATTTATACAGCAGCTGTAAGAGCTTCAAATTAAAATAAATGATGATTAATAGAGCTTAAAATAATTCCTATTGTAATGTCCAAGTTTATTCCATTAAAATATCAAGATGATTATAATTAATTTAAGGCTATTTGATGTATATTTATTATATGCACTAATTTGGCTAAACAAGTAATTATTAGAAGACCTAAGTCTATATTTAGTGCTTTCATACATTGGTAGACAGGAAATTGGCAAATCAAGTTTTGCAACATTCCATTTATAATTTTTCTTAGCGTTTTTGAATGTGCTCCATAAGTAGTTTAAAAACCAGCAAATGCGAATCTTAATTTTTTCCAGTGAACATAGCATAGCAATATATATATATTAGCAAACCTAAATCAAGATCTTATTAAATATAAATAAACGAGGCAGATGAATGTTGTGGAAATGCAAATACAGGACTGAAATCAAGACATACCCTGTCTTATGGGTTGGAAAGAGCTACATAAAATTTTAAAATGAGTGTACATATCTGTTTCTGAGACCTAATTCCTGTTGCCATATATTGCTAGTATGCATTTGCGTATATTAATTATATGTGCAGTATATAGCATTGCACCTCTAAAGTTACGGGTTTAGTACAATTGTGAATTATGCATATGATACAATAAGTGTCGGAATCTACGCCGTTAATTGTTAATTTGGCTTTATTATTTATGGACATATGATTTCGGTCTTCTGCTTTACTTAAGTTAATATCAAAGTCTTCTAAAATGTTTCTTGACGTTTTCTGTTCACTAGTATTGGGGGAGAGTAGAGCCTGTTGTTTCTTTTTGCCTATGGATCTCAATTTTGTTGCAAAGGCCATGACAGTCTTACGTTTTACTCATGGTGCAGTAGGAATAAGTATATTTCTTTTCTTTATTGCCATATTTGCCTCTTGTCACAGATAAAGATTATGTACGTCAATTCAATGTACAAAACTATGAAATCAGGATCCAGACTAAGTCTGTGATTGCTGGTTATATATTTGTTGCTCAGGTCAATACCAGCTGACCAGGAGATAAGCTTTTAATCTAACCATGCTATTGAATAGGTACTCAACCTAATTGTCATTTAACATGTTTCCAGCAACATTTTTCCAATGATTATCATAGAGGATAATGCTATGTATTACGTATGTATCATCAATCACTATGTGTGATTAAATGCAGATGACCAACATTATTTAAAAACAACGGTAAATTTTGTTCTAGGATGCACTAAACATCTAATCTCAATTTAATGTACCTAGTGATACCTTGTAATTAATTAATTACCATTAGTTAATATTTAACTCTTAGTTACTGATTAAAACCTCATTATGAACGCTATTGACCATTTATCGGTCTAATACTACATGAACAACAAGTATTTTTGTATGATACATCAAGAAATATTTAGCCTAACACTTGCAGAGGCAGAATTACTTCAATAATAAGTTATTAATTAGTTCAGTGGCATGCCACTCTAATTATAATACTCACAATTAATCCATGTTTAATAATAGTTATTTCTAGGCACCTTTCAGTATTTGGAAGTGACCTGAACGGACATCAAGATCTAGGTATGGTATATTATCTTAATTTAAAAAAGGGATTATTTATCTGGAGCCAAGTATCCCAAGATAATTATCAGTAGATGAATATTATAAAATAGTGATAGCAATTAAGTTGTGATTCGGGATTTCCACATCTAATATATTTTCAACATTAACTCCAATTTAAATATTTCAATTGTTAAACCAAGCAAAAAGCGCTGTGCATAACTGACAGGCCGGTCATGTACTAAAAACCTACCTAACTAAAGTACAAGCTTTAGAACGGGCCTGATCAAATCTCATATACAAATAAAAGTGTTTAGCTAAAAAGTTTGTATAATGCTTTGTCATGCAGGTTAGTATAAGCATATGCTTTGTGTAAGCCATAAGTATCATGTGTGTGTGTAGATGAGTAGGTTAGAAACGCCATACTACTTAAATTATGGGTCTAGTTTACTTAGCAGTAACAATTCTTACATAAAGTTATTTACTTTAGCAGTACAACACTCAATAACAGAAACTTTTCTTGCAGTTAAACTCTTATCATATATATATATAATACAAGCCAGTATAATGATTTGTCTGGCACCCAAGCTTAGAAATTTCATTTTAATGTTTGTGAACAGAACGAGATATTGATGAACCAATCCGGCTATACATTGGCTATAAGCAAGTGAAATAATATAGAAATAAATGCTATGCATACAACGGAACACCCCCTTACTAAAGTAAAAGTAATCTTAAGTCCAATCCATAGCTCAGTGATTAAGAATATATTAATTTACTGACAGATCAGTCACTCCCACTAAAACTATATAATCAAACCCAAAGTCTGTATCAGGGACTGGAAATTATATTCATAAATAAATGCTGTTTGATTTATATTAAAAATATCTGTTATTTAATAATGACTTGAAGCCAGAGCACTACTTCTTCAGAAAACAACACTGGTACAAAATAAAACTTAGTAGTAACCAATCACAGCATCACAGTCTGTGAGACAGGACAAAAAGGTTAGAGTAAACTTTCTATTTAATTCAAAAGAATCACTCAAGTACAGTCTGTTAAACAAGATTTAACTGCTGGCAGATTTTGACTTTGATTTCACCTTAATAAAGAGACTAGGATCAGTGACAAACTTGAATGAAAAAACTTCTATTAATCTAAATGTGATGGCACCTTGTAAGTAATGACTATGATCAATTATGACAATAGTGCAAGGAAAAGCATTCACAAGAGAAAGCGCATCAAACCCATTTTCCATCTCATGATTCACAAGCAAAGAAAATAAGGTGAAAATCACTTTTTCCTCTGACTCTGAGGATCCGTCAAGAAAAAACCTACTGTGTAAGTTTACCACTTGCAAAGAACCACTAACTCTACCTCTACCTTAATTCAATACCAGTCTTAGCACGGCATTACTGGACAGGTTGATATCAACAACAACCTTAGAAGAATCATTTTCTATTGATACCATATCTGATAATTCCTCCTCATGTTCTTGGTTGTACGTCCAAAAAAGAGGACTTTGTGTCTTTACATAACTGCTATAGGACAACTTAAGTGAAGTTTTTTTATTTTTAAGTATAGGTATGATTGACGCACACAGATAAACGTTCTTAAGCTTTCAATTATAGGGACTTGCTGTGTAAATATTGACAGATGTTGACCAGTTGCAAGGTGTTGTTCTGTAGATTTTCACTCTACAAGTTCTTTAGTAATATTAACCAATTTTTAACTAACAAGATTGGAAATGCAAAATTTTCTTAAATACACAGTGTACAGTTTTATTAAGTCCACCCAATAGAACCAATATAAAAACTAAATAACATTGATTATAATATGATAAGATGAACCTACTGCTGTATGTAACAGGATTTAATAATTTTAATGCACCATAAATCTGGAATCTATTCAAATATGTGCTGTCTAGAAGAGTTAAATTTTGCTGTTCCAAATTTGTAGTTTATCGTACAATACTGGGGAAAAGCAATACGAGTTGATTTACAGACACTAGTTTGGTGAATGTATTAGGTTTTTCATTTACATCTTTGAGAGAAGTGGTTAAAACAACTAGTATAACTACACCATTTATCTAGCTCGGCAGAGTCCACGGATTTATTAAAGTTTTTCTTTATTATTGTTATGGAGCCATTTACTGTTATTCAGCTGGCTTCAACTGTTGTTGTCTATTGACTGATTTTTGTGCTAAAGAAATCATCTTAAAAGAAAAACAAATCAATTAAGATGCATTAAGTTTAATTACACTATTCTACAAATAACTATTTATGATGCTTCTGCAGCAACTGAGGTTATTAGATATTTAAACGTCCTGCTTAAAAATGTTAATACAGTATTAAGATTTGTTCAAGGTTGTTCTATCTTTGTAAATTGGAATTCAAGTTTTAGAACTGTGCAAAAACCCTGTAAAAAAACTATATAGAAAAAACCTTTGCATAGTAAAAACCATCTCTTTATTATTAGTTAACTTTCCCCTTTATATTTCCTGACCTTTGTTTTAACACAGATGTTAATGTGGCAGTATCTATTGATATGAATAAAGAATCATATTTGTCAATATAATATATGTTTTAACTAACATTATATGGTAATGCTATTTTTGTAAAGCAATGTACTATGGAAATACATTTTTATTTTTGCGAGAAGTTGATGCTTCATAATATTACGTTTGTCCTATAGTATATTAATTTATACCATTAGTTGTTGCAATCACAACATAGGTAATAACAGCTTCGTTAATTAAAAATACTGTAGTCTTAATTTCAGTGCAATATTAAAACATTGTGGTCAGTTTTGTCATATTGTAGAGATAGGCCACCTCAAATCCTGTGATAGGATGGGTTAGTTGAAGTTGCAAAATTGGCATTATTGGGAAGGCAAGCAACTACTATTTTGTATGGACCAATATACTATGTATTATATATCTCTTCTTGTATTTTCTTTAAATGCATTTTGCAAGAAAATGCATTAGTAAGATATTTTTCCGTTTTTGGCTTAAATTATTATTTCAAATCATGTTAGAGAATCCGGAGAATCAAATATCCCAGACTCTTCCTGTGTAAATGTGAAGAGAAATTAAATCCCAGTTAGGACATGGTGATTAGCATCTAGTCCAGGGATTATCTAGATTCCTGATAATTATTTGCGCAAAACCGTTTAGATAGCAGGTGCGCTACCTGTGGGTTATGACCAGTAGACTGCTATTGGTACAGTACTATATTATAATACTCCACATAGATAAGGTTATATGTATAAGGATAGAAGTTAATGGTGTATATTTAGACCTTAAGCAAGCGGTTATTAACGTGTAGTGGTACCAAACCACTTTTTTCCGGCATGCGCAATACACTGCCACAGGAGGTCATAACAGAGGAGGGTCGGTTCCCTTCCCCATACACTGGGTGCCATGTTATGAATATTACCATGCTCGAACAGACAACGGAAGGATATCTACTGAGAGATAAGGGTGTGTTATTGGTGTTGTAGACTTTGATTTTACCATTTCTATGTGATCCTGTTGCATGCTACCTCAGGGCCCCAACTCCACTTTGAAAGACCTTATTGCATATAAAAATGGTAGGGTAGTGACAGGGACTGTATACAGGGCTATTAGCCGAGCTGGCAGCTGGTCTTGGCCAGATCCAAGGTCAGCTCACACGACTACAACAAGATGATTGGCTCTTATCGCGTCTTCTCTATCGTAGTCGCAGTCAACACAGACGTTCTGTAGCATTTAACTCTTTGATGGAGGTGAGGGTGGGACTTAGTACAGGCGTATGTATATCTTTACAAGGATACGGTGCTGTGTGAGTATGCTAATGGTTTTGTGGATATAGATGCTTATTTGTACAAGTCAATTCATTTTTTTTTTCATATACTTAGGTATAATTATATAGATATATACGCGGGCGTGTTCCTACTTTTTTATGAGAATAGGTTGTACGCATGTATGCGCGCTTATATCTGTTTATATATTCATTTACATATGCGTGTTCAAACGATGTATTTGAGTTGTGATTTGTGTGGGGAGGAGCAGGGCGGTGTATAAAAGGTTCTAGACCTTTATTCCTATACATGAGTGGCTGCCTGAGTTTTCAGCTGGTAGTATTGGGTGCCTGTAGGGACCTCTGCTTCACATCTTAACTAAAGGTCTGTTCTCTTTGTAGGTTCACAAGCTACTCCGCCGACTACATGCGCTGCAGACTCTGCAGGCTGCCAAGGATCTGAGCACATGCTATAACAGGTATGCCTACTGGGACTAGGATGGCGTGATAAGAGACCAATGGGACTGATGGGGGTGTTGACAGGGTCCTCCTGGAGGTGGATGACACTGACTGGGGCCAATCATATCCCTCACCTGAAAATGTACTTGGTCTATTGCAACGGCTGATCCTGTCACAGGCTCTAGGGGACGAGGTAGGATGCCTGTAGGTGCCTTTAGCTGTGGGATGTTGTGTAGAGGAGTATACTTATATAGGCATAAAGGTATATATAATAACACAACTGACTGGCACCCTACAGGTCATGGATGCCAGCCAGGCTGCCATCAGGTAAGGCAATGATGTATTAGGCTGTGTATCAGCACGGATATAATCCTCCTTGCCTATCTGTTTATTATTAGTTATCATTCTCATCTCATATTACTTGCTCTCTCTAGCCAGGTAAAACTCTTACCCAGGACGTGCTTTCTAAGCCGCTTGCTCAAGAAGGATTATTGTTGGGTTGTCGAGAAGTAATATATAGCTAATCATATTTCATTATATATTTTTTAAAAAAAACAAGTACTTGCTCATTACACCCCAGTCAGTCATTGGTTACCTAACCAATATAGTAGTTTAGTGATAGTAAAGGGCTACATTGACAATGGCCGTATAGTCGATGATACAATATAGAGTTATAGGTTGTAATGGGGATTGCAGTACTTAATAATATATGAGATCTGTACCCGTGTCTGTTGCATTAACCTGTATATAGTCATCTGCAAGGAATGTTGGCTCAGACCCACTTTATGAGCTTTGCCCTAGGGACCTTGGCCCTGGTAGCACGACTAGCAATTCTTCTTCGTGCTCTACAGCCTCAGTGGGCCCGTCTTTATGCCAGGCTATTGGCCACAGGCCAGGCCCTGGCTCACCACCCAGTCAGTGCCATTGCATGCCCTTACACTACGTACCAATGACATGCATGGGTTTAAATGCTTTGCTTTATCGTTACATTGGTTTGTGGCTATATGGTACATACTATTGGTCCTAAAGAGTCAATGAAAGTACACAAATATCAGGAATACCAATCAGGATCTGACCATGCAGGATACCTTTGCATCTGTGCGAGAGGGACTCGCCAACTTGCCTTCAGCTATGAATAAACATAATAGGTAATCTACTCACCCGCATAGTGCACAGTTAAGATTACGTCCTGTAGTACCCCTCCTTCTGTTCTAGGGCTTACTGCTTCTTTACTTCCTCTTATTCACTTCCATAGCACATCTTTGTATCTTACAATATATACTACTTTTTATTTTATTTTTTCTTCTATTGCTCTATCTCTTAACATCCGTACTATCTTGCTTTCTCTCATAATTGTATGAAAGTACTTCTGTAATAAATAATATATATTAAGAACCCAAATCTCTGGACATGATAGTCTTAACCATATTGTTCATATACGAGACTGTGGAAGTATCAGGTATAATTCAGATCATGTTTATAATGCTGTGAGAGTGCACAAAACTGTATTTCATATTTATATACACAAATCAATTGTAAACATGAGACGTTTAAGTTGACATGTGATTGCAAACTGGATCTAATCATCAATGGTATTATCAGAAAAAATTATATTTGTAGAGATGATAGTCATATCATATGCCAGGATGTATGGTTAGTCAGCATATTATACCCTCCCTCTGATAGCCTGGATCAAGCCATATCAAGAAGTATTATACACAGTTGTTAATCTTTAAATCCTTACAGTTTACCATGTGACATTCCTCCCATGACCCTGGATGTCAGTGTGCCGGAGCATCCAATGGAAGAGCTAGGCGAGTCTTATTGCCACCTAGCCATTTACGATTCCCCTGGTGTTACTCTCATTCCATATTTTTTGATATAAATAGTGGTGGTCATTGGACGAGTTTCATGTTTTCCCAGTTTTGACCTTCTCTAATTATTATCATCCTTATTTGCTGCCAACATATCTTCTGACTTGGAATGTCATATTTCTTTTAGGCATATCCTGGCCGAATTATGCAGAACCTCCTGAGATGGCCATGGAGTCACGTGATAAGAAGAAAGAGCCTACTATCCTAGACAACAGCATAATAAAATCTCCTCTGAGTGTTGACACCCAACCAGGTGTCCAAACAACAGAGAAAGGCTATCATCCACAGAGGAAGGTTAACAATAAGAC
Source organism: Ichthyophonus hoferi (assembly GCA_002751075.1). Taxonomy (NCBI): domain Eukaryota; class Ichthyosporea; order Ichthyophonida; family Ichthyophonidae; genus Ichthyophonus; species Ichthyophonus hoferi. The sequence continues at coordinate 20,600 of NAOQ01000453.1, forward strand.
ACCTTGCAAGCAAGTTACTGTACAGGCCAAACCAGGCAAGGGTAAGAAGAGATCCCAGGGCCCACCTAAGAATTCACAACAGGGAACTATGGAACCAATTACATTGGACACACCATCTGGCCATCCTAGAAGTAGCCTTCAAAAAACCTCTAACCTACACAAGAAACAAAGACCACATCCACCACACCAAGTGTCACGTGATGTAAATGAGAAGGTCTCACAGAGTGACATATCTACTGGCTTTTGGCTGGATAAGGCAGTCAAGGTTTACCGAAAACCCTGGTATGTTTTGAGGGTGGCTTGTACGATACTGCATTATCAAGACCATTGATCTATATGTAGTCTGGCTCATAAGTGATTTGATATAGGTATTTGAATAGGGTTATTTTTAATGTGCAGATATGTTCATGCATACATGTGCATGTGCCTGTATGCAGCAATGATTGCATCATAATATAGATATATGCATATTTTGTTTAATAAGTATACATGTGTACTTGATTTCTGTATAACTCGTCTGTGTTGATGATTTTGAAATACTTTGTCAAACCACATTGATGTATCCACAATTACATACATGAATATATCTGATCAATCTGGTGCTGAATACTGATTAACTGGATCCTACAGCAAAAAACCCAAGAAGAAAGCCAGCAGTGAGATGGATGATATTTTTGGATTGTTGGATTGATCATGCTCTCTGGGCTGCACTGGCAATGATTTGTAGTGACCTTACCCTTCCTTGCCTTTCCATCGTTATACATCTATAAGATATATATATACATGTATGCATACATTTTTATCTGTTTTTGGACCATCATATTTGCTAAATGTAGTTACTAATATGCAATAGGACATAAGGGCTTAATGAAAATTGGGGCAAAGCTGCCTCATGTTACTAGCATTCAATCATTTTTGAATTTATGAGATCGATGCTCACTGTGTGTTCTTGGATGCCATGGCCTTTGAACATAAAATAACCAGATCTTACTATTATGCCAATATAATATTGCATGTTGTGTGAGAAACTGTTTGTGTAAGGAGAACTATAGTCTTATAGGGATTAGTTCTGGCCACCCATTAGTCGAATAAGTGAACCCCAACTAATGATTGCTTTGTCATTGATCTCTCCTGCTGCTAGGAAATGGTATATGATCTATATACACCAAGCCCTTATTGTTTTTTGTGTAAATGCCGCGCCCCCACCCTCACCCGCCCCCATGTGCTTACTGTTTATTGGTATTTCTAATGATATTCAACAGGCCCAGGTGAATACTATCCCCATTGCATAATAATGGGGTTTGGTACAGCCTGTTTGCCTGCTGGTTCAAGATATTTTTAAGGGTAGCAGTCAAGCGACCCAATAATATATAGATATAACATTTCATCAATAATGTCGCCTTGACTATTGAAAGACGTTAATAACAGTGCATATGGTCACACAGTATCATCTATTAGTTGGGGTATGCATTAAGACGAGAAGTTGTACGGAATTTCTTCTAACAGACTATTTTTATAATTTCAGTACCATTAGTATATGTGATCAGATAATTAATTTAACTTAAGCTGCTTTTTATAAATTAATTATTTCATTCATATCTTTTAGAGTATGATGTCTTGGAAAAACTTTCTTTGTAGATTCATGTACCTTTTACAGATATTGATAAGTCTTCTACTTTCAAGTAGCTTTCCAGGTTTATATTGGTGAGTTGCAGTACAAGAAAATCATGTTAATCTCGACTTTGCAAAAGAACTACTTACAACAAGTCGTCCGTAGTACATATGCGCATTTCAATACTTGTTTTCTCGACAAGGACAAAGCACTATGGCTTACATAATGCTTATATAACTCAGTAATGTTTGAAAGCTTAATTTTTCACTATAGCTTAGATATATCAGCTAGGAGCTCAACTAACTATTAAATCTCCAAAGTGAACTATAATACAAACCCAATATTCTAAAACAAACGAAACTACTAGCTATACATGACAGAAAATTATAAATGGTAAAGGACATTGTCAACTTCAGAAATTGCGAGACTTTGTATATTGCATTTCCCTCCTTTAAATATTCCTTATGAGAGGAAAGATACATAAATAAAGTTCTGATAAGGTTGCACTTAATTAACATATAACCCACAATAACTGGCACTGCTATCAACATATGGCAACAGTCATGTTTTAACATAGTTCAGATCAATGAAAGTTTGTTCCTCCAAGCTTTTCATTGATTCAAGGCTATTATTAGAGATGCCAAAATCTAAGGCTGCTGGGAGAGGAGTCTCATTTGGCAGATTATTGTTGCTGGCGGTTGATTCTTCTGAGTGGGTTGGAAGGGTAACTTTGACCTTCTTGTTGATTCTCCTAGACTAGGTATGGTTAATGGGAGTTAGCAATTACTTACATTTAGGACACATGTCATCTCCAGAAGAGGTAAAGTCCTGGCTTCAAGCCATTACTGAAATTACCAAGATGCTTTTACTTTAACTTAAACATTTATTTACAAGTATAATTTCTGGTCCTTGATACGGACCTAAGATTTGATTATATCATTTTAGTCAAAGTGACTGGCTTGTAGTTATTTAATATAGTCCTATCAACTAAGCTTAGGATTGGACTTTAAGCTTATTTTCGTTTGTAAGAGGATGTTCCTATGTATACTATCACCTCTTGCTATATTTCTTTATTGACTTATACCTATGCACCAGTATGGGGGTATTTCCATGCATGCATAGCATTTTTTACTATACTTTAATACTTGACATATAACTAGTTTGGTTTCCAAATATCTATTATTGTTTACATCCATTAAGATGAAAATTTTAAGCTAAACTCGAAGCAAATCAATATACTGGCTTGTAGTGTATATATATAAGTAATAAAGTTTTAACTGTAATAAAAGTATCTAATAGTAAGTGTTGCATTACTAAAGTAATGAGCTTTACCAAAAGGTTATCGTTGCTAATTAGCCAAGGGCATACTATAAGTGGTACAAAGTTTCTAGCCTACACATGTTCTCTACACACATCATATTAATCAAATACACACAACATATTCCTATATTGGCCTATATGACAACATGTTGAGATTGTTATTTCTGGCTGGGGATTGCAATTGCAAGCAATTACGTTATTTACTATTATTTCCGTTTACATCATGTAATCCCATAATTGTCCAGGTTTCTACGATTCCAGAGCAACAAGAGTTACTGGAATAACTACTTGCTTGGTACCTTAGCATAATATACATCATGGCTATAATATTTCTAAATACATGATTATTATAGAATACGTTTTCGTACATCTAGCCAATTTAACACGTAGGTATGTTAATTTAATGACTTTATTAGAAATACTGTTATTGGTAGAAATAGAACAGAACTAATGTATCACTATATAATCAATGAACATAGACATGAATCAATCAGGAGCAGAACATAACATAGAGTACACAAAAAGCTATTTGATACAAAGCTCAAATGCTTGGCTTTTTAATTGTGACAAGTATAAAGGAAGGCTAGTGGTGCTAGCAATCTTTATGATTCTAAACACGTATATAATTAGAAACAAGGAAATATCCAAATAAACAAAAAGAACAGCTCATGCCTAATCAAAAGTAATAAAAAATTACTTCTCAATACTATTCATCCTACGCCATTTGATCTTGTCCGAATAATCAATCTCAAGAGGAGCAAAGTGCAATACTCAGATATCATGTGGAGTAAGTCTTCATCCCAAGTAAACCAGATTTGTTGATTTATACGGCCCCTCTGTTCACAGATTCTTCCAAAACTAAGAGAAAATGTACATATCTAATTCTCAATGAAAATATCAACTGTAAAACTACAATAACAAAATTCAGAGACAGGAGAGAGTTGAACCTTAAATAAGGACTTAATATTCAGTTATCAACAGTGAGTCAGTAGTAGAAAGTTAAATCATTATAATGCCGAATTTTAACAATAAACACGAAGTTAAGGTAAAATTATTCATTGATACGTTATAGATTATATTTTCCTAGTAGAAAGCTGATTAAAATTATCAATCAAAAATTGACCATTGCAGCAGATTTAAAAGATATATATATGGTCCATGAGACTGAAGAAAAAGAACCTTTGGGTAAAATTAAATTCAAATTCAAGTGACAAACATGCCCACAGATACTTGGGAGAAGATCTCAACGCTAATGATGACTAGCTCATTTGAGATTGATCCCAAAATTTAATCAATTGAGGAAGATCAACCTATGTTCATAGCCTTATGAGCAGATTCTAAACAAAAATATGCAGACTACAGTATTTAGAAGCATCTGCATTAGTTCAACCATACACATTGACTGCTCTTCATTAGAACCAATAAAGTTTTATTATGTTTCCCAATCAGAACCATGGCTCGGACCACCTGAGGTGTTCCTTTTCCCTGGTATGATTGTAAATATTGGATAGTAATACCTCAATTTTATTAAAGGTTTGCACAAGATTACTTTGTGCAACTTTAGCATTGTCACTAAAGCATGGGGTGAAGACAATGCTAGTCTCCTTTTCCTTTTATATTGAAGGTGTACATGTGTTTTTATGATAGGTGAAACTGAGTCTTTTGTTGTACCACTGATTTTCTTATTCTCTGTAGTAGCAAGAATATCCTTAATCTATAATCTTTTAACCTAAACTTTTATTTCCACAATGAACTACTCATATCTGATTCTGACTAAGGGTCAAAGGTTTGATCATATAATTTAGAGTAACGAAGCATGGGGCTGGCTTCAGGCTTTTACTTCTGACAATTAAGGTTACAACTCCCTGTCACTTAACGTAATTGCATTTTGTGGAAACATCTCCACGACTGCAAAACTGATCTTATCTAAACATTACTGAAAACATCCTTTATTTTCTGAAACTTTTGCATTAAACTTTACAACCTAATATGTCAATTAACCAAGTTCATATCACTATGTAATACCTTATAATAGATGTTATTATAAGCAAGCAGAATTTAGTGTGGTGTACCACTAATCCTAATACCCATAGTGTGGCATAAAAATTAAAATTAAAATCTTGCTTAAACGACACCTTACTAGTTATTTATTACAACAAAATACAGCAAGGCAGTAATCACTCGGCTACCAGCCTTTCTTTTCGTTTTGGCTCTGTCTAACAGTTTAGAATATGCAAGAGTAATTTAAGACTCACTTTAAAGAGCACATGGCACTGCCGACCAGCTGGTTAACTACATGATCATGAAATTATTGGTTCATATTAGCTATTTAATGAAGCTCTCATTGAATCAAAATGATTGGAAAATGCATATGATCAGAAAGGTAAACAGCCTGTCAAATATAGAAGCCAACTAAAAGCCGTCCAAATATGAATAAACTGTCTTAGAGGAATTGGGAGATCAAGATCAACATTCAGAGTAGATTTAATTGGGTTCCAGGATAAGTTTGATCCAATAAAAATCCATTTAGCCATTTCTATTTGGACCAAAGCATTAAGTTTAGTGCACTGGTACCTTCAATAAACGAAGATTGTGAAACCTTGAAAACTATAAAATAAAATAAAATAAAGCATGCCAATAAAGAAATATAGATAACCTAGTGTAAAAGATGCATTGCATTTTCTCAATTTTTTAACAAACCTCTTTATATATATATAATACACACATAGTTACTGTTATGTCTAATTTACCACTGGCTCTCGTAAACGATAATCAGTGTTCAAATCGCACTACTTACCACTCAGAAGCCTGAACATTGCTTACTGTCATTAGATAAAGATAATAGTTTTTATGTACATAGTGACTTAGCTCCACTTAATGATCAATCACATTGTGCGGTCTCTACTTGCACCAAAGCGCATCAAAGCATCTATCCCTCCTACATTAAAACAGATATATAATTGTTACAATCAGTACCTAGAGAATTGGTATATGTATGAACCTTCAGTAAATACTCTAGCACAACAACCGAGTCTTAGAAACTGTTCTAATCAAACAGCTATTACCTATATTGGTCAAACAACAATAACCACTACCAGTTATATAATTAGAAATTCTGACGGCTGTGTTCAAGACCCAAGAGCTAACACAGATTCTAATGTTTTTCAATGCTTGCGGTTTTGACATAATAAGATGTTGTAGACTATGATAAATCGTCAAATGATACATTCTAACAGACTTGCATAAAAACAATTTGCGGATCTCTTATAGTAATCACAAACCGGATATTTATTTGCTTATTCATTGCTATTCCCTTTTTGAATAGGTTAAATAGATGTAATTGTAGCAAAATGAAAAATCTTGTGTATAGGCACGATGCAATATACATCAGAAGTCTTTAGGTCTAGCTATGTACTGTGATCAACAACCTTTATATAATCATGTGCGTTTTTATAAATCGTACATATTCAGGTTTATACATTTTATAACTATTATAATATCTCTATATTATTATTATAGCTAACGCACTTATAGCCTGGTTAATATATATTATTCTAGCTAGTTTACTATCCCATTCAGTGTTATCTCACTGATGCAATTATTATTATATTATTATATATAAATCCGTTGCATTCTTGCATTGGGAACCACGTATTGCTCCTTATATCTCTAATAAACTATCGTGACTAGTATATATATACTTGAAAATTCAGTTGTCTTATTAAATTTATCAGATAAGTAAAGACAGTCCTATTGTACTATTATCCCTTTACACCACTATACTATTCTATTATGATACCTCTCAGTTGTGATAAGAACAATTCAGTTAAAAAGTAATCTGGCAATACTATTGACTCAATTAAAATTTGAATGTTAAGATTTTATGGCTAGTTCTTATTGGCTTTATTTATATGCAAAATGTAAATGACGTCATACATAAACTGATTTAGTGATTAAAGAAAGATGATTGCGATTGGGTATAAATCCTGGGTAATTAACTAAACACTGCCTTGAAGGTGTTTATTGAGAACGACCAGCCACAAGATGGGCCATATATGATTACCTGTATTACTAACACCATAGGGTATGGAATCGTATGGAGCGTTATATTATTTATGTCATTTAGGATAAAGAATATGACGCCATTAACTGCATAATTCTATGTATGAGCCAAACCTATTAATAGTAATTGGATTCGAATATAGGCTCTTTAGCTAGCTAGCTATCGCATTGGTTTAATTATTTATAAATTATGCATTGAGAAATCATGTGGGAAAAAAACAATATTATTGGCTTTTGCCATAATTTATTTTTAAATTTTTCATATCAAGCCTATAAATCAATAGGGAAAAAGAAATTTCCCACTATTCTACAGGCCTTGAGGGCATTCCTTTCAACCTTACAAGTATCTCATTATCATACATAACATACAGAATAGCAATAAACCTTAACATCATTTGTTAAAGCAAAATGTTACAATTTATTAGTACGTTACTACTGATCACCCAGATGGGCAATGCGGCAGCTCAGAAGCCGCCACTAAGGCAACTCCCCCGTAAGCTTAATTTACATCGTAGCTTGAAGTAGGGCAGAGGGCATAAAATAGACAGATATGTAGACTCTGCATTGCCATTGCTATGCTTTTGTGACCTTTCCAAATGGCATATTTCTTGGAAGGCCTACATGTAATTGATTTTATTGTGCCTATTAGTTTATTGTAATTTTGTTATATTCAACCATCTTAGAGGCTGGCTTGACTGCACAGCAAAGTTCAATAGATCTAAGCGTGTGCTTTTATTTCTTAACTCAATATCCTATTATGCAGTTAATGCAGGTTATGCAAGGTTGTCTACTGCGGCCAAACATTTGAAATATCGTAAGACATTTTATTTCGCTGAGTATGCTCTTGATGAAAAGCCAGAGACATTTGCCCAGACTGCTATTGATGATCGAGAGCCATGGTTGGAGTATGCCTTTGATAAAGATAACGAATACAGAACCACTGTAGAACGCATTTGGGTATGTTACTAAGATAAATTCCTACTTAGATTGTTAATGATTGGCATACAAATTTTAAATAGCTTTCATTCATTCATCTTTAAGTGACCTCATTTGGGTTGCTATGATACTCAAGCACTAGGTTTACTGTGTGATCTTGTTTACATTATTGTTAAGATCCCATCACATCTGGAGACTTCTTGACTTTGTCTAGCTACTTTGAATATGTCGTACATATAGCTGTATCTGACATTTATTTTGGACAACAACTCCTTCCGTAGGTCGAGGTTGATCGAATCTTTCCCCCTCTTGA